>JAQZBX010018686.1:0-34417 GCA_029593785.1 Cabassous unicinctus | reverse complement strand
AAACTAAAATGATGAAATGTGATTTTTTTTTTCATCTATTAAATCTAAGCGGGAAGCGGGTGTGGCTCAGTGGATAGAGCCCCCGTTTACCATATGGGAGGCCTGGGTTTGCGTCCGGAGGCCTCCTTGTGAGGGCACGCTGGCCTGAGCAGTGCAGTGGGCTGATGCAGCAACCTCACGGCAGGAAGCGGGTGTGGCGCAATGGATAGAGCACCCGTTTACCATATGAGAGGCCCCGGGTCCCCTTCCCAGGGCCTCCTTGTGAGGGCAGGCCGGCTCGCGCAGCCGTGGGCTGATGTGGCAAGACCTCACAGCAAGGGGGAGATAAGCAGACACAGAGAAGACACGCAGTGAATGGACACAGCAGCACGGGCAGCAAGAGGGGGGATAAATAAAAATAAAATAAATAAATCTTTAAAAAAAAAAAAAAAATCTAAGCGCACTTAAATCTGGCAAGCACTCTGCACAATATGTATGCTTATACACCAGAGGCAGGTGGTCATTGGAGTGCCATTTGCCAAATGCTCCCTGATGACTTGCAGCAAGAGCTTTAAAATGTTCTTACCCCTTGACCCAGTAATTGTTCTGTAGGGATCTATCCTAAAGAAATACTCAGAAATTTATATATTGATTTTTACCACAGTCTTTTTTTTTCCTACTTAAAAAAAGGACTTGCTGATCCCTTTGCCTGTAACACTTTCTCCCATCATTCCTCTAGATAATTCTTCCTTTTCTTTCAGGTCTCAGCCAGTGCCTGAACCCTGGACCACATTTGCCATGGCGGCATCCTACAATCAATCCCCTTTATCCCACTCATTATGCCAATATTAAGTGTTTGTCTTCCTCTTGTCTAGATGGTAGCTCTCACTAGCTAATAGGGCCCTTAATACAAAGTATTTGTTGAATTAATGAATTCATGCATGAATGAATGAATGATTGCTGAGGTAGGACTGTAATCATTTTTACTTTTCCCTAAGGTTTTCATGACAATCTTGTTAATTTTCTATTCAGAACAACAATAAAAGCTATTTAAAACAGCATCATTTCATGCTGTTCACCTACTGCACTAAAAGTCAATATATTTTAAATGAACTGTGAATCTTTACAACGTAAGACTTAAAACTAATAAAAACATCAGGTTTCAGATTTGTTTTTAATTTTTCAGTAGGGGAAATGAAAACAAACAGAATCAACTCTCAGCTTGAAAGCTGGCTCTCCAAGCATAAAGCTTTCCTTCCACACTGTCTCCAAAATGCATGTGTTCTGGGAGGCTTCCCATATCAGAGCTTTTCATGACATGGTTTTTGTGCTGTAATTTCTACTCTGAGAGCTTCCTGTAATTGGCATTAGATTCTGAGCTCTGAGGAATGATTTATTATTGCTAACTTACACATTTATATGACAGGCTATATAGTAAATATAGATAAGCAACATGGATAAAAACTTGTTTACACTCAGTCTCTAAAGTCTGATTAAAAATAGTAAACAACCTTTCTTTTCGAGTAGCAGTGATAGGTCTTGTGATTTTACTGCCTGAACCAATCACTGAAAAGAAAAAAAAAGTTGTGGGAGACTTGGCACTGGCTTATGTAGAGACGCTGGAAATGTAAAGTGACCCTGTACTAGAACTTCAGTTAATACTTCTTTTACAGATATTTTGTGAAAGTGGAGGAACGATGGTGGCACCCTCCTCCCTCCATCACCTATCCGCTTCCTTTACAAAGTTGAAACCTGGGGAATGTCCCCATAATTCAACCACTCCTAAAATACCTTGCAGTCCCCTGTGTAATATAAAGAAAAAAAAAAAACATGCATTTTCACTAAAACAATCCTCAATCAGTTTGAACATGTTACATACTACTGTTGCCCTACAACATAGAAAAAAATTGCTAGTGTCATTAAAAGTATGTTTGTCTACTATGCTAGATTTTTAAAAAATAAGATAAGGCTATTCTAATTATGTGTAATATAGAATGTTAATCGAGGGTCCACCTTACCTGGGAGAGGTCATTAACAATTAAAAAGAGAAACAACAAAAGAAATGGGTATTTGTGTAACACTCCCTATTCTAATAATGCTTTTAGTAGTCTAAAAGGGCATATTTTCAGAATCCCATGTTACTACCTTTTGAATATGTACAGAGAACTGTCCCATAAAATCTCCAAAGCGCCCAACAGCACTGGACTATCTCCTGGGACATACAGCACACACAACACATGCTCACAAGAAAGAAGAACTCAGTGACATCATTCAAAATGCCTTTTTACATCAGTGCTTGATAAACAGAATTGAACATAGCTTCCCATACAATCGAATGTGGACAAATTAAAAGTAATTTTAAAAATTATAAAAAGAACAAGACAGGAAGAAAAATCTAGCCTCTGTCTAAAAATTTTTTTGTTTACATATTTAGATATACATAATAAAAGGAGTGTCTTCTAAGGCTATTAATTACAGGTGATGCTAAAGGGTTACAAACCCAGAGTTGAGTTACGTTTTGCTAGTTTACTTCTAACTTCTCTTAGGAAATTTAAATTTGTAATGCTTATTTTTGTAGTTCAGGCTCTGGTAGATCAGTGTTAATCCAGTGCTTCCAAGTGATGATGAAATAAATTATTAAAAAAAAAATAGAATGAAAAATAAAATCAAACCTCTCAGCTGGAATGATCCTCTTACTGAGGAAAATTTTCCGTTTTCTCAGTCCTCTCAGAAATAAACCAATAGCAGCCACAATTAAGACAGGCCATCACAAAGAACAGCCTCAGGGTGGTGTGGGCCAATCAGACTGAAGGGTTAAAAGACAGCATTTGGCATTAAATAGTGTTCACTTTATTTAATTCTATGAAGTCGGCAGACTTTTTACACGGAATTAGGGATGTGTTCTTAGACCTTCCTGATCACCAGATTTGCTAATGAAACTGCTGCCTATTCTTCCCCATCAATTCAGCAAAGTAAAACAAACTAATCTGAGGAGAACCACACCGTAACGAGGGCATGCAGGTGGAGAGTAACACAGGTACAGAAAGGAGATGCTGCAGAGCCCAGGCTAGCTCACTTAGGAGGTGAATAGTCACGTGCTTCCTCAGAGAGCCTGCGGTTACTACACGTGACCTGGTGGAGCCCCCCATGACAGGCTTCTAAAGTAAAGGGATGAAAATATGCTTTTCTTTGTAAGATTTTATACCAACTTTAAAAGTTAATCTGATAATGAGAAATCACAGGCTCAAAGATGCAACTTGATATGATTATATTTTAGAGCTATAATATTTTTACTTCTTTTGACAACTGAGACACTAGTTTTTATACAGCTCTCAAATATAAACACGTTTTATGTTCATATCCTTTTCACACTTTGTATTGAGAGATACTGATGAGTATGGTTTATGCAAATGGAAAGACAAAGTTGTGATTCCTTCCAAAATGAAAATTTATTAAATTAGGCTATATTGAGGTTTAAACTACAGTATATTTTTAAAATTATGTGCTTATATATTTTAAAATCCACAGATTAAAATTTATATTTACTTTTTTTTGAATGTCTGCCCTAAATTACTTTTAGTTGTAATTGACTCCCTCTACTGGCTAAAAATTATATATTTTTGTGAAAACACACAATTTGCAAACTCTCTGATAAATTAGTAACATTATCTCAATATTATTGAAACAGAAATTCCATTCAACATGATTTTCATAAACACAGGAAAATTAGTATGAGATAACACAACATACTATGGTGAATTAGAACAGAGTGAAAGAGAAGGAAAAAGCTCTCAGGGCATTTACTACAAAGCATTTATAGAGAAATAAACAAGCCATTGAAAACAAATTTTAGAGCTTATCTAAGTATTAGGTAATTATACTCAAGGACAAACAATTTTTTAAATGAATGAAAAACAAAAACATCTCAGGATCTGGTTAAAGGTCTATAAGAAAAACATTTGTGCTCATTGTCATTTTCATCACTGTCTTAAATGAAGATATATAAAGCATATTTATAAAAGGAAGAGGAAATGCTCAAGTATGGTTGGTGGGCAGACTCAGGGTTGGTTCAAAACGATCTTAACTGGGTGACTAAAGTTAACAATCCCTTATCTACAATTCCCCCTGAAAACCCTTTTGGTGGCAAAACCTGACCTGAGCTAAAAGGTTGTGTAAGTCCTTACTTATTCAATTTAATGGGAACATCTGCACGGTTTACTGCAGAATTATTGATGTATTTGATTACAGGGAGCTTTTCCAGACCAAGCCCCCACTCTCCCAGGGCTGTTATGTAACAGGTAATACATGGGGGCCCTGCATTGCCTTCTAAAGGCTGAAATTCTAAAACACATCTGCCTTAAGGATTTCTGATTAGGGATTATGAAAACATAACAAAACTAAAGGGGCTAAATGCCAGTTTGCACTTAGGTCCAAAAATTCAACAGCAAAAGTGCAGGTGGAGGAAGATGTAGTTTAACAAAAGCATATTTCAAAGGGGATTGGTTAGTTTATAATGAGCTGCTATTTTTTGAACACTTACTATTTGCCCAGTCCTTTGCTAGTCGTTTTGTATAAATTCTCTCTAATATTTACAGTAATTTTGTGAGATAAAAATATTAATCTTGTTTTATAGACTGAGGCTCAGTATGGTTGGATTATATAAGCAAAGATCACAACTATTTCATGGCAGAACCAACATTTGAAGGCAGTCCTTCCTGATGTGTAAGGTAGCACCTTTCCAATTACACCACACTGATGTCCAAAACAGGACAGGAAAAGAACTTGAGTCTGAATCATGTTGCGAATATTGGAAGGAACTGGGAAGTATTCCAGGAAAAGCAAGTATTCTGGCATTGGAGTAGGGAGGGGATTTGGAGGCACAACTGCTATCCTGAAAGCAGAGAAGGACCTATGTGATCAAAATGAACCTTCTTTTTTTTTCCTGATAGGCGCCACAGGAATTCACATTCCAGCTCAAGATAAGGATGCATTTTCTGTCAGAGACTGCAAGCTTCATGAGGGCTTGTCTTGGTCTGTGCTTTTTGCTGATGGACCCCAAATGGCTAGAACACAGCTTTGTATAGAGTAATCATTCAATAAATATGTGGTTGCCTTTCCTAACTGCAGCACAGATGCTTTGTTATAACTGTTTTCTTTGTCCCGCAGCACTAGAGTGAGCTCTTTGAAGCCTGGAACGTGTCGTCCTTTCGTCTTTAGCATGTAAACTAAGGCATAGCACAGAACAGATGATTAATACATACCCAGAAAATGGATAACCTGACTTGCTGTACAACACACTGCATTGGAGCAAAAACTGTTGCCTTAACATGTGCACAAAACCTCATTTCCTTAGATTCAAGAGAAAGGCTAATATCTGAGTCCACAAGACAAATAGAGTTGAGCCCTAGGTTTCACTTTTTGATGATATAAATTTGGATAATCTAGGGTTCAGAAATGGCAATATTACCATTGGAAGATGATGCTGGTCATATTATACAGAATACTAATAGTGAACAGCTAGAACTATACATATCTCTCTAAAAATGACAGAAAAACCCAATACCCTTATACATATCTGATTCCTCTGGGCATACAATGGTTCTAATGCAGATATTTTATGTACAGAGCTTCTCTAGAAATTTTTGTATAAACTTTTCAATTTTTAGAATAGTTTTAGAGCAGGGGTTCTTTTTTTTTTTAATATATATTTTAAAAGATGCTTAGATTACATAAATGTTACACAAAAATTACAAGGATTCCCATGTTCCCCACCTCCCACACCTCCCATAACATCCCACAAAAACATCTTTCATTAGTGTGGCACATCACCTGCAATGGATATACACATCCTGGGCTTTGCCATTAAGCATGGACCATAGTTCACATTGTAGTCTACACTCTCTCCCCTAGTTTAGAGCAGGGGTTCTTAACCTTTTTTGTTCCATGGACCCCCTATGCCAGTCAGGTGAAAACCAGGGACCCCTTACTATGTCCACACTGTGGTGTGTATTATTTAATAAATACATCACACCTGCACCAACACATCCCCCAAGAATAGTGGTTTTTTTGTTTTTTTTTTAATTTCAATTCAGGCTCACGGACCCTATGTTAAGCCCTATGTTAAGAACCTCTGTTTTAGATCAACAGAAAAATTGCAAAGACAGTACAGAGGGTTCCCATATACTCCAAATCCATTTCTCCCTACTATTAAAATCTTACATTTATCATACATGGTACATTTGTCATAATTAATGAATGGATATAGATATATTATTATTAACTAAAGTCTGTATTTTATTCACATTTCCTTAGTTTCCTTTTCTATGGCAGGATCCCAGTAAACCGCATGTTACTAGGTCTCCTCAGGCTCTTCTTGGCTGGGACTATTTCTTAGAGACATTTCTTGTTTTTAATGACCTTGAGGACTGGTCAGGTATTCTGTAGAATGTCCCTCAACTGGGATTTGTCTGATGTTTCTCTCATGATTAGACTGGGGTTATGAGTTTTGGAAAGGAAAAACAAAGAGGGAAAGTGCCATTCTCAGGGCACCCCATCACAGGTTCATCCTACGACTTCACGCTGCCGTGCTACTCGATCACCTGGCTGAGGCAGCGTCCTCAGGTTTCTCCACTGTAATGTTACTCCTTTCCCCGCTTCCATTCGATATCTTTGGGAAGGAAGTCACAGGTACAGCCCACTCTTAAAGAGTGGGGATTTATGCTCCACCACTCTAAAGTGTTTTTAAAAGTAGAAGAGGGTAGAATTTGCCTCAAGAGAGGGGAGGGATAGCTGGGATAAAATAAACAAAATATATCCTGTCCTTTGGGAGATTATATACAAGCTGTGGGAACTCTTAGAATAATAAATAGTCTCTAAAAGGAATAAGTGGAGCTTTACTAAGACATGTCCAAGTGAGAAGTACTTCATGGTTTTCCTTTACATTGGAAATAAGCAGGTCAGTCATTACGCTCCTTTCATCTTGTGCAAACATGTCTTATTCTGGAGGCAACTTGATATTTATTTGTTAATACAAATGAATGGGGTGCATGGGTGTGGCATTTCCCACCCGGACTGATTTGTTTCAAACCTTTATATTAATTTTCTCCCGTCTGCAAACAAAATGCAGAGAAACCAATGCACCTACCTTGGGAATTTACACCCTGAGTTAATGACCCTAAGTGCATGGATGAATTTCAGCCTGTCACACACTGTGCAAGGCCTTAGATTAAAGGGTCTTAATAAATAATGCACGATCAATAGCATAGTACACTGGATTACATTTAAAATATTCATGCAATTCCTTTAAAAAGGAAAACCACACACTGCAATTCAGACTGAGGTCTCTGAAGGGGAAGGGATACAACCTATGAGCGAGTCTAAATATGTCTGAAATGAACTTTGGGGAGACTCTTCCACAGGTTTCTGCCGTTCTGGATCACTTCAGCGTAGTTGATGACAGTAGTGTAAACCACAGGTTTTCTGAAAATACTAGATAATACGGTATGTTTGGCTCAGATAGGGTAGGTTTGTCTTCAAGTAATCTGCTGTGACTTTATAGGCGACACCTTTTCCTTCATTCTTCAAATATAGTGACATAATTTACTAGACCAGAATAAACAGAGCTTTTGTATTTATTTAGAACTCAGATGGATAACCTGCCTGAGAGCTTGCTTATTTGGATTCTTGCTTTTAAGAAAAATGATTTTCAAAATGCTTGATTAAAAATGTATTTGATAGCAAAATAATGAGACGACAGGCTTTTAAGGAAGGGTATTCTTAAAAGCTTCCATTTAAAAATGAAAAAAAAAAAAAAAAAAAACTCCCTAAAAATGAATTCAAAATTGATACATCTCAGTACTAATATGGGTCTAAGAAATATAATTTTGTGTTTACACACAAAAATATTTAGAGAGTTCTAAGGATTTATGAGTATAATTAAATCATCATGAGCATGGTAAATTTACAGATCAACAAAAGGTTTTGACATCAAGAAAATTAAAATTTTCCCAAGTCTTAAAAAATATGTCAATAAAACAAAATTCACTGTGCTCTTAGATATTAAAAAGCCTAAAATATGATACATATTCATATTCAACATTGATATTTTTCTTAGGAGAATAAAAACTGAGTTACAGTTCACACTGATCCAAACTCTGGTAAATTTCAGGTCTTATAAACAGAAAAAATGTACAACCAAGAGCATTAATACAAAAGTAATGGATAAACTAAAAATCCACCTATCAATAATGTCCTTTTGGAACACAGAATTAGCATATTTGAGTCTGCTACCATGAGTTATGAGAAAGTATGGCTAATAACATTACTAGACTGAGTTTGAGAAGAGCCAAACAGTTATTTGACAGGTTATACGGAAACTATGAGTCATAATTCCTAAATGGGTAAATCAAATCTGGATCATTAGTTGGTATGAACACAAAGAATTCCAAATGGTTTAGGACCAGCATCCTTTTTAAAAATAAATATTCATGTAAAACAATTAAATCAGTGAAAAATCCACTGAGGTTAGCTATCCAATAACTGTGGTTTACTTATGTTGGACAAGTTTTTTAAATCCCAAGTTTAAAGAAATATAGATGCTTTCATACCTTGAATTTTAATATGACTCCTATACATCTCTTGTTTAATACGCAATGAAATTTACTGTTTCAAAGCAATTTTATTTCTGATGACAATTTATGCTTTCATATTTTAAATTAAACTTGGTAATTATCAACTGGAAAATACTTCATATTATTAAAATCCTCATGCAAAAACATGTTTTTTGTCAAAGGAAATTGATACAATTTATGCATAAAACCTCCCAGTAGACTTAAGATCCCATAAGAATTGAGAAAAAGGTAAACCCTTAGTTTTCATCATGACACAATTTAGGAAACTGTATATAGGGGAGTTAAATAACTTTTTGAGATCAGTGGTGTGTTGACAGTGACACAGGTATTGTTTCCTCTGGGACATCTTTCAACTTTGAACTTGAATTTTAAGAGAATTTAAGATGTCAGTGTGCAAGTTGATTCAATTATAGTTTATTATTATTTGGGTATGAACAAATGAAGCCAAACATAAGCAAAAGGAGAATATATTGACGGGGAAATGTGGTGAGTAATAATAATGTGCCTGTACCTGGAACTTTACAGACTTGGGTTCAAATTAAATTTTCACCCCGTGCTACTACGTGACCCAGAGTGAAGCATTTATTTCTCTCCTTCCTGATCTTTAAGCTTCACTAGGACATAGACCATGCCTAGAGTGCTCACTATTTATTTATTCTTAATACATAGCATTAGTCAATCAATGGAACATTTTGGAACCTACTAAGATATTGTCGGAAACCCTGATTATAAGGAAATGGACTCTAGATATCAATGTAAAAAAATTCATATAATTCATTTTTATTCAGTTTGGAATGTTCAGATTATTGAATGGTTTTAAACGCATCTGACTATATTCTTTCTTTCTTTCTTTGTTTTTGTTTTAAAAAAACTCTCCCTCTTTCCGTCTCTCCCTTGCCCCCAGTAACCTCTAATCTGCTTTCTGGCTCAGCAAATTTGCTATTTCTAGTCATCTCTTATAAGTGATACCATCAATTTTTCTCATTATATGCCTTACTTATTTCACTGAGCATAATGTTTTCAAGGTCCTTCCATGTTGCAGCATGTCTCATAACTTCATTTTTCCTTATGGCTGAATAATATTCCATTATGTGTATGTACCACATTTTATTTATCCATTCATTTGTTGATGGACACTTGGGTTGTTCCCAGCTTTTGACTACTGTGAATAATTCTGCTATAAACATTGGTGTGTAAATATCTGTGACCCTGCCTTCATCCTCTTTGGGTGCATAAACTAGAAGTGGGATTGCTGGGTCTCATGGTAATTCTATATTTTGAGGAACCACCATATTGCTTTCCACAACGACTGCATTATTTTACATTCCCACCAACAATGCCCTAGAGTTCCAACTTCTCTACATCCTCTCCAACACTTGTTATTTTCCATTTTTTAAAAAATAATAGCTATCCTTGCAGGTGTGATGTGGTATCTTATTGTGGTTTTAATTTGAATTCCTGTTTGGTTAACTTTGGTTACATTTATTCCTGGAGATTTTATTCCTTTAGATTATATTCTAAATGGAATTATTTTCTTAATTTCTTCTTTGGATTGTTCATTGCTACTGTATAGTGTGTGTGTGTGTGTGTGTGTGTGTGTGTGTGTGTGTGTGCATAATCACTTAACCTCTAAGCCACAGTTTTATCATCTGTAAAATATTTACCTTATAAGGCCGTTGAGATTAAATGAGTTGACAATGTATGGGAAGTTCTTGGCCTGGTGTTTAGTATTTATTCTGCAGTCCTAGCACTTATCACCTTGTAGAGTAAGAGTGGTTTGCTTGTTTGTCTTCATATCTAGGTAGTAAGCTCATTGAGGTCAGGGCTGTGTTATTTTTATCTATATATGCTATAGGAATATATCAGCAGATTACTGAGTCCAAAACAAAATTGTATATTCAAAAAGAGGTCAAGCAGGGAGAGGGAAAAGCAGTTATAATACAGGGGCTTTTTCAGGACTTGGGAATTACCCTGAGTGACATTGCAATGACAGATATAGGCCATTTTATATCATCGTATAACATGCAGAACTGTGTGGGAGAGTGTGTTCTACAATGTGAACTATGGTCCATGCTTAGTGGCAAAGCCCCAGGATGTGTATATCCATTGCAGGTGATGTGCCACACTAATGAAAGATGTTTATGTGGGAGGTTGTGGGAGGTGTGGGAAGTGGGGCATATGGGAATCCCTATTATTTTTGTGTAGCATTTATGTAATCTAAGTATCCTTTAAAAAATAAAAAATTAAAAATTATTATTATATAAAAAAGGTCAAAGTATTTTTTAAACCACTTCTAACTTTATTATAAACTTTTGAAGCAGAAATGGTAGAAATATATCCGATTACTTTTCCTTTCCCTAAAATAACCTTCTATCAAAAAATTCCTTCCCTCACTTGTCTTTATGTCAACTCTTCTACTTTCTCAAAGTGTGGTGGGGTGGTACTAAACTTCATCGAGTCATAGCCAAAACAGAAAATACCTAAGAAATCTAATTGTCTAGCAAGTGGTCTCGTTCCTCAACATACATTCATTCCCCTACCACGTGCCAGGTAGAGTGTGCTAGGTATTGAGGATAAAGTGATATTTAAAAGAATCTCTATTTTTAAGGAATTTAAAGTTTAAAAATGACTGCACTAATCGAGACTGTAATGTGCTGAGAAACTGAATGTACAAATGGACAGTGACCAGAAAACTCTGACCCACTATCAGCAGTACTCAGACCAGAAAACGGACCCACTACTGCAACAACTGGTCCAGGAAGCTAGACACCATCTACAGTAAACATCCCAGCTAGTCAAACTACAATCCCTGTACAATCAATCCAAAATAGCCAGGACTTAATCACTAACTGACAGCTTCCCTAATTTTTGCCTCCCGCTCCTGTTTGCAACTTGGGACCAACCAGAGAAAGCCAAATATGCTCCCTAATCAACGCCCTACTTCTAGATAGCCCAACTCCTGTCTCCCCATGCCAACAGCCTCCAAACAGGCCATTCCTGAAGTCTTCCCTTTTATCCTCTCTTCTGCCTGCCTTTGAATCTCTGCCAGATGCAAATGATGCTTGCTGACTCCCCTGCTATAGCATGCTCTGAACAGTCTTTGTTCTCATCTGGGGGCTCTTCGTTTATTTCCACAGTGCCCAAGAGTCATCTGGGGTGCTTTTAAAAATGTAGATTCTTGAATTCTCCCCCAGAACAAATGAATCAGAATCTGGCAGTAGGGACCAGAAGTTGCAGACTCATCTCCTGCATGCCCCACTCTCAGGGAGGCTGCCTGATCTGTGCTGCTTGTCTGAAACATCCTCCCACTTGTCATCACCCTCTTACTCATCCTTCACAATTCTACTCTGATGCCACCTCCTCCAGGAAACTTCCCTGCCCACCCCTGCCCCCATAGAAGTCATCTTTTCCTTTTCCGACTCTGTTTACCCTGTCCCCACTTCCGTCAACAGCAAACTTACCAAACAGCTGTGTAATTTATGGACTTACATATCTGCTTCCCTCTCTGCCTAGGAGTTCTGGCAACAGAAACTGGCCCCCTTCACCTCTGTATCCCAGTAGCTAGCAACAGAACCTGTATGCAATGGATGGCCAGGAAACATTTACTAAATTGTAAATGGAAAAATTTTAAAAGCTCCCTGACTGAAGAAATTGGGAATTTCCTTAGTCAGAGACAGAAAAGGGTGAAAAAAAAAATCATTTAAATTTGCCAATTCAATGAATCAACACAGTAAGATTCCTCACATTGCAGGCTGTTTTGACAAGGCACAGAATTTTATTATTTTTAAAATTTCATACATGATGTCTTCAGTTGTAATTTCTAAGTTCAGAACTTGGTATTTTAAACCAATGTGAAAAATGATCTTTGTTTCACTTTCTAAAGCCACCCATCAGATCAGTTTCATCTGATTTAAACCTAATGAGGTCTTTGTTCTAATAAAATGAAACAAGAATCCAATTCATATCTCAAGGATTTTAAGTATTCAAGATATGAAATACTGGAAGTAAAATTTTTCTATTCACATTATACTTTTTTGAAAATAATTTAACTCTTTGAAATACTGTGAGACTGCAAGAATGAAGGTAAATATATAAGGCACAGAAGATCAGAAAAGAATGTGAAGTGGCTTAATAGTCAGTTTGATTGTCAGTTGTGCCCTCTACATCTTTTATTTTCTATTCTGTTACTCTAAAAGTTTGTGCCAATTTCAATCTAAAATAATATACCAGATAATCTTGATTTGTCTATAAGTGTACTAAATGACATTTTCAAATATCCGTACACAATGTTTACTGCTCTCATCATTTTCAAACTATCAAAATATAAACATTAATCCTTGCATTTTCATGCACAATTTAAAATAAACAGGGAAGCGGGTGTGGCTCAGTGGATAGAGCCCCCGTTTACCATATGGGAGGCCCGGGTTCGCGTCCCGAGGCCTCCTTGTCAGGGCACACCGGCCTGAGCCGTGCGGTGGGCTGATGCAGCAACCTCACGGCAGGAAGCGGGTGTGGTGCAATGGATAGAGCACCCATTTACCATATGAGAGGCCCCGGGTTCGCTTCCCGGAGCCTCCTTGTGAGGGCAGGCCGGCTCGCGCGGCGACGTGGGCTGATGCGGCAAGACCTCACAGCAAGGGGGAGATAAGCAGACACAGAGAAGACACGCAGTGAATGGACACAGCAACACAAGCAGCAAGGGGGGGATAAATAAATAAAATAAATAAATCTTTAAAAAAATAAATAAATAAACAATACTTTATTGAGTATACTACAAGAAAGTGTGCATGCCATTAAATCTTATTTGATGAAGATTTGTTAGGATGACTTTTTAAAGTGTTACCTCTTCTGTACTCTTGGTGAACAGTTTCTATAAATCCAGCTGGTCAAGCCAGAAAATGGCAAGTCAGACTAGTTCTTCCCTCACCATCCCTCCAACCCAAACCATCTACCCATCCATCTATCCATCCAGCCAGCCATTGTTCTAATCAAGGTCTTATAAACTGTATTTTGAAATGTCTCATATTTCCTTCCTCTTTCCTATGTCCACTTCTGCTGCTCTGGTACAGGCCTTCATGTTCACCTGTTCTCCTCCCTCCTCAGCTATGGCTAGTGATATTTCTAACTCCCCAGCTGTAAGTTTGCAATGACTTTACAATCTAAACTCTTCAGCAAGGTACACGGGGTCTTCCATGATCATTCCCCCAGGCCACCATTTGGCCCTGGCCGCTAAGACAGTATTGAGATACTTCTTGTACTTACTGGAACTTGCCGTGTGTTCTCAACCCTCCCCAGGCAGTGCTCATGTTGGTCAATGTCCTGAACTCCTCTCCTTACTTATTGGACTGGCAATAAGTAAGATCTAATAGATATTGGACTGTATCTATTAGATCTAAACTTGTGCATAATTCCGCCACAGCAACCATCTAACTGCAGTTTGCTTTTTTGTTTGTGTGTCTGACTCTGCTCTAGATTTAATACCTGGTAGGCAGAAGCATTTCTTTTCATCTTTGTTGTCCCTTGTCAAGTGGAATGCCTGGCAAAAGGAAGATATTCAACAAATAGGGGCTGAATGAATGGTTTTCTACTTCACCTGTGCCTAAGACTGGTCCTGCTTAGAGGTGTGCCAGAAACTATGAAAAAAAATTAAAGCATGTAATAACCGGGAATACAGCAGAGTTATAAACAGCTTAATCAAGATATACAAATTGCTGCTGCCTCCCTAGCCCGACCTCTAGTCTTCTCTCTTCCCTTCTCTCCAGATTTCACTGACTTTGCCGTAGAAGCTTTGATGAAGACATTTAGATCTAGAGGCTTATGCAGGAAAGAAACGATCTGGAATAATTTAGGAGGATTTTCCCACAGAGCAGCATTCGGTTGGGGCCAGCCAGTCTCTTATGGAAAACTTGAGTATCCTTCACTTTTCTGAGGTCAGTTTCCTTATCTAAGAAAAGGAGGATGATAATTGATTTAGTTTCCTAGGCTGCTGAAAGCAGATTCCATGAATTGTGTTGGATTAAACAATGGGAATTTATTAGTTTGCGGTTTGAGGCCAAGAAAATTCCAAATCAAGGCATCATCAAGGCACATGGCGGCGTCTGCTGGTCTCTTCCTTCTTTTCCGGGTTTCTTTGCTTTTTGCTTCTTGCTTCTGTGGCTTTCTCTCTCTGTACTCATCCTGTTTATAAAGGGCTCCAGTAATAGGATTAAGACCCATCCTGAATGAGGTGGGTCACACCTTAACTGGAGCAGCCTCATCAAAAGACGTTGCTCACAATGGTTCCACACCCATAGGAATGGATTAAATTGAAGGACACGTCTTTCTTGGGTACATACAGCTTCAAACCACCACAATCATAATCCATCCTGTTGTGAGGGTCAAATGTGATAAAGTGAAACTATTTTGAGAAACATTATAAAATCAGGTAAATTTAACTAATTATTATTCCCAGCTTAATATGAATGCATTTAATTTGTAATTTTTCCTTAGTGGAGTGTAACTGATTTGAGGGAACAGGATTTCTGATTAGGATTCAGATCTTTAGATTACCGGTACCCTGATCTGGCTGTTCAGGAGAATCTCCTGGGGACAGACAACTGCCCAGGCCTACCTCAGACCTGGCACATCAGTGTCTCCAGAAGAGAAGCCTGGGGATGGACATGTTTAAAGCTTCCCGGAGGACTCTAATATAATCAGCTAGATTGGGAACCACTGTTTTAGATCTAATGCCATTTAGGAAGGTGTTTCCAAAGTGAAGAATGGTATTAGCGATACATTTGAGCCACAGACAGACTGAATTAAAATCTAGATGTTTAACATGCATTCTTCACCCCTCATAATAATAATAATTTATAAATTGTTACTGTTTTAATTGGGGCTTGACTGGGAGTGATATCCAGGTGAGAGGCATTTAGGAATGGAAGAAAAGTGAAGTAAAACAAGGTGAGAGATAGGAGGTTTAAGTTCTACCTGCTTCAAAAGAGCTAGAAACAATTTTATCTTTTTATATACTCTAAGGTCCCCAACCTTCCAATGGGAAACTGGAGCTTGTCCTCAGTTTTCTGGATCAGCTACTTTAATTGGTATCCGTTTTACTCCCCCCACCCCCCCTTTACTTCCTTCCCTTCCCTTCTCCCAACCAGTCTGTTACCTAGGAAGAAAAGTCCAATATGCTATAGAACATAAATATTTAATAACAGCCTATTCTTATTATGAGAAAACTTGAGACAGAAAATTAATTTTCTTGACTGCTGTAGACAGAGGGCAGCATGTACAAGCCAACTGTACAAGCAAAAACCTACGTGCCAATTTTATAGAAAACCCTCCCTTCAAGACAGCTTTTTGTAATCGTGTTTTTTAACCTCAAAATGTTTAGTCATTTATAGTGGGCTGGCATTTTTCCTCATCAAAAAAAAAAAGTCAGGAAGGTGTCTATTTCTTCAATTTAAAAAATGTATGCATACGATGTGATCACAGATTTGGAAAGGGTATATATACAGATGTGATGACAAGCACCATGCCAGAAAACTCAGTAGTTAAAAATGATAATGGATCTTGTCATGCCCTGTCATTTTGCAAATCCAAGAAATGTATTGCCAAAGTGATTTATATTATGGCAGTTGAAAGAGAATTAAGAATTCAATCTTCAGAAGATCATTTTTTTAATTAACTCTCCATGGCTGCCTATAAAAGTACAGCATTTGCTTATAATAAGGATGCATACTGAACAGTAATCGTGTTGGTCTTTTCTTTAATTATCAATGACAGTGCATTTAAATTCAATGTATCCAAGTGACAAACAAAATTGTTAGCAGTATTAAAAGATAATGATTTTAAAATCATACTTGGTGTTCTAGAGGAAGGCTTTTTTCCCCTCATTCTTTGTGTTTTGGTTAACACAGATATTCTTGGATTAGAAGATAACATATCAGTAATTCTTTTGTATAGAACAACTGGTAGATGTGCATACCCTGTTTCCTGGAGACAGGAGCACTGATCGAATCAGTGCTACGTGGGGTCATCACAACACAGTTCCCATGGAGATCTGACTCTGACGTTATACTTTGTTGATTGCTCTTCAATTTCTTCAAATCCCCTGAGTATTTTCCAACTGTAGATTCTTACAGCTACGATCCACACAATGGCTGGTCAGTCTGCCTGGGCTACAGTGATGCTCTTCATTAATGCCAAAGGATTGCACCATCCTCAGCGTCCCATCGATCCCAACCACATGAGTTACCCACACTGGGAAAACAAGATGAAGGATGTTGTTCTAAGATGACTGCCAAAGTTTTCCAACTTGTTGAGCATAGGAACCCACGTTCCCTCACTTTACATTTAATAAACTGATAGCCAGAGTGGTAAATATTCCATTTAATCTTTTATCAATTTAGGAAAAAATCATAATAACTTGAACTAAAATTAAAATTCTCCTAAATTCTCCGAAAGGAGAGGTTTCCATTGTATTTCCCGGAACATCTTAGAACAAGCGTTATTTCTGTAAGTAAATAAGTTTGGGAAACAGTGAGGTAAACAAAATAAAGCATATTTCCTTCCTGCAGAAATTCTCACTAATGTTCTCTGTGAATCCACAGAAAGGGGGATTTCACACACAAATGTTCCCAAAACATTATTTTGCTCTTTTCTCATAGAGAAACCCTGATATCTAGAAATCTACTGAACAAACTTTGGAAGATACTATTAAAGTGGCATGGAGTGGCTTAATAATTTATTGCCAATTTAGGAAACTTTTGAAAGTGAAATAGATGCTATTAATCCTCACAATGGGAAAACAGGCACAAATTAGGACTGTCCCAGAGGGATGTATGGTCCCCATAAAAAGGCATAAAACAAAACAAAACATTTTGAGGGCTAATAAGAATAGAAGGGGAGTCAAAATAGCCCCACATTGAAGGCTCAAAAGCTCTAATGTAAAAGAGGAACAAGTATTATTCTGTGGTATTATTAAATAAGGCAAAAAAAGAATCAGATGAAATTATATGGAGTAATATTTTACACTATGTTTAAAGGAGCTTTCTAGCAATTAGATCTATCCAAAAAAAGAATGAATTCTGTTGAGAATATGTGAGCTCCCTTCCAAGAGGTATTCAAAGAAACTTGTGAGAGATGTTGTATTTCTGTACTGAGTGATTCTATGATTTGACTCATAGGAGCTTATTGCCCTGAGACATTACCACAATCCAATTCAACTTAACACAATTGTTACAAGGGAAGACGCAACGTGTTTTTTTTAACCCAATTTTTCCATTAACTATTTACCCAAAGGCATATGAAGAATATATTACTTAACAAATGAAAAATTATAAATCTTGAGTAACTGAGATTCACATAAGTTGGGTCACACTGAACACTTTGTCACGGGGCATTGGTCTCTGAAGAGGCCATTGCATTTCTGTAAAAATTAATGCTCTGAAAACACCCAGGGGCAGTGATGTTAGAATTATAGAATTGGGAGGTTCAGTTTTGGGTTTGTCACTTGAAAATGAGGGTGGCAGTATGCCCATTATGGTTGCCTATCCGTATAATAATTTATATTTTGTTAGAGCTATTTATGATATTTCATGGTATTGAAGCACTTTAATCAAATCAGTATAGGGAAAACAAACAAACCAAAAAACCCTACATCACACGGACCTGTTTTTCCTCAGACCTTCATTCACCCCAAACCAAGCTGCTGGAGCAACAGTGACCAATCCCCTGGTGCAGCGTTCAGTAAATATTGTTTGAGAAAAAAAAAAGCAAATGAAAGAACATAAACAGTTGAATTTCTACACATGAAATCAGAATTTCTCATTTTCTTTTTGGCTTGAAAATGCAAATAAGTTAAAGAGTTCTGCAACACATATCTGGCTTCACCAGGGAATTCTCTGAGGGACTAAAAGCAACACAATAGAAAGGTTTCTAAGTGAAACAGTTTGAGATGCTTCATATTAAGAAAAGGTAAGAGAAATACCAATCTAGAAACTGTCTGAGATAGCTTCAGTACAAAAAATTGAAGCATAGCTACTAATTTGGGCCCTTCTGCAAATACACATCTGATTAGTGAAATGAGCATTTACTTCATTAGCTCAATATGTTATAGATTAAATAGCAAAGTAGTAGGAGAAAAGATGGGTTAGAAAATAAAACAAACCATAGAAATGGTGCTTTGTAGAAATGATAGAATAGGGAAGCATCGGCATCAAGCCTCATGCCATAAAACCCTGGCATTCTTCCAGTTTGAAATAATAGTTTGGGAGCTTGAATTAGTACACAGTTACATTTAGGAGACTCTGGGAATGTACACTTGAGTAGTGAGAGAAGATGGTTTGTATGTAGATTTTGGTTACAACCTACACTAAAAATACATTTCACACAGCAACCCAGTACACACATTCATATTTATTTCTACACGCATACCCATACCCCAGAAACCAAAGTTTCATGTAACATTTACCCTTCCTATATGAGAAGCACTCTAATAATTTCTGTTATACATTTCCTATATTAAAAAATGCTGGTAGAGAGTCTTTGACCAGATTCACAACTCATTACTGGGTTGTGACCCACAGTTTGAAAAACACTCATCTAATCAAACTCCTTCCTTTAAAAAAGATGATGACTGAGGCCCAGAGAAGTTAAGTGATTGCCCCAGATCACACAGTCAATAAATGGCATGTCAAAACGGGGATCCAATCTCCTGGTTCCCAGCTCACCCCATCTCTGTACCTCCTAGCTCCTCTGAATCACTAGCCACTGGTAGACAAAGTGTCTGCATGTGTATGTGTGTGTGTTGGGGGTGGGGTGAGCACAGGGCGCCCCAGATTATGTAGGAAAATGCATCAGCATTTTTCTTGGGATAATCAAGTTATTATTCATGAGTTAATTTTCTCACACTGTTTTACTATTTTCTAAGGCAGCAAGTCCAGTAAATTTCCACAACTGAATAAAGATCAAGTTTACAAACCCGAGTGAGTCTTTAGAATAACTCTAAGCCATAGGACTGTGGAGTGGGTGAGACTATCAGTATATGGTGGCAAAATATATTTATGATTTTATCACATCAGTTACTTTTCTTATCTGTAAAATGGAAATGAGTGCCCCCCACACTAGAAAGAATAAAGGGATGAAATACAAGAATATAAGTAAAACGTCCTTTATGAATAACAGTGCAATGTATAAATATATAAGATTAGTATATACATATAAATGAGTTTTAAAAATGTGAATGTATTCATAAGGTTAGGCTAATTGGATTATGCTGTGATTACAATAACCCCTAAAATCTCAAGGGCATACCTCCATAAAGCTTTATTCTTGTTTACCCAGTTTCAGTGCAGTCTGAGTGAGAATCCAGGGTGGCCGTGCACCATGCCCAAGCTGCTTTAATGTGGTGGTACCACTATCCCTATTTGTGGTTCTAGGTCAACACAGAAACGATAGGCGTAAAAGAGAGCTAGAGGGTGGAGTACCGGTTCTTAAATGCATCGGCCCTGCGGCATCACAAATAATATCTACTCACAGCCTCCTGGCTCTATCCAGTAACTGCAAGGGAGCCAGAAAAGGGAGGGAGCAGAACTATATGCCATGAGTAGTAAGTTCCCCACAGGGAATGTTGCCAAATGTGTTAGAAACTAACTAAAATCAGCTACATTAGTGCATATTCCTCAGCTTCACCAGTATAAAAATATAGCGGCCACCATATCATCATGATCAGTGTTTCTGTTTTTCAAACTGTGATCCAGGATCATGTAGAATAAATTTTTAAAAGCTTAAGCACCTATTTATAATTGGTCTGACCTCTACCAACCGATGAAGCAGTCTGTCACGGAGCTATACTAGTTTACGTCCATAGAGGTCCTGAAATATATTGCAATCATATATAGAAACTACACTCTGTTGAACAGGGTATTTTTAGCACATTTCTCAAAGCATCACTGATCTGGAAGAATTTTAGGTAGTTAAGTTAGCTGCTATCTTCATTTGTCCATTAAACAAGATCAGCTGAGTCCTAAAATGAAGTGACACTGGTTATCAGAAGCAAAAGCAAATTTCCTCAAGAGACCCAATGCGTCCTTCAGGATATTGGTTAATGGTTTTGGCATTTAGAACTAGTCAAACACATCCAGTATTTAGTTTGGTTAACTGATCAATTCATTTATCTGGTAATACCATAAAATCTAAAATTTCTCTTTCTAAAGAATATGAAACAAAGAACTCTCTAGAGCACAGCTCAAACCTCCCGAAGTACATACAGTCCTTTCTGGAACCTACTCCATCTGTATCTCAAAGTCAGAATTATGTTAGTCTGTGTGTGTACAGGTGTAAGTGTGCATCTGCACTTGCGTGTATGCACAGTAAGGGTCAAGAAACAGTTTACATTCACTCACAATAGTATGGTAGAATGAGCTATTGCTTCAAATTCTTCAGGTCCCTGTAATAGAAGCATAGATCTTCACCCTTTGCTGTGTAACTTTGTAATGACTCTCAGTGGAACAGGTAATGTATACATGCCTGCCTCATTGAACTTTGGCCAATGGGCTCTGGCAGAAGTGACAGCATGACAGTTCTGAGGTGATATGTTAAGGGGCATCATATGTTTCTCCTCAGTCCTCTTGTTCTTCTGCCATCTGCCAGGAGAAGAACATAAACCAGGGAGCTGCTGGTCCTAGAATGAGAGATAAATGGAGCAGGGCCAACCCCAACCTGCCCCTGAGGCAAAGCTGCTCCAAATGTCCCACAGAGTGAGAAAAGAAAATGGAGGTTGTTGTAAGCACTGAGATTTTGGGGTTGTTTGTTATGCTGCATTAAGGGAGCAAAGCCCAAGTGATTCAAGTGGAAAAAAACACAGAAACAGAATCTCTTTTTGTATGTATTTCCAAAATTATTTCTACAAACACTCCATTCTATAAAGACAAAGCCCTCTTCTCTCCCTCCCCTCCTCTTCTTCATTCCCTTTTTCTTTTACTGCTGATGATTAAAAAGTAAAGTCCAGTAATCATTAACATTATCCAAGACATCTTAACAGTCAGATCAAAAAGCGTCTATGAATTAATTGGATTAAGAGAGATTTCTTCAGACATAATGTTAGTCTTGATTGCTAACACTAATGGTCTAAATCTGATGATTTAAATTTGATGAAAGAGGCATATATTATCTTTTTACTTCTCCTACTTAAACTCTACCCAGAAGATTTTTGGTTGATATTAAGATAAACCATATAGACATCAATCTTTTCCTCCCTATGTGTCATTTCCTTTGGGCATAACTATTTATGTGTATTATAATCCCTTTTTCCAATAAAAAGCATATGGCTTACCTGTTATGGAAATATAAACATAAACGAGCAATAATCAGCATATAGTGAACACTGGCTCTGTGCCAGACACTATTTGGTATACCTGACAGTACTTCTTTCCATTAATTCTTTTTGTAAAAATAAACCAAGAAAATAGAAACTATTACACCATCCAATTTATAGAATACAAATTCAAAAGAAGTAATGTGCCCATGGTGATGGAAGATGAAATCAGGATATAAATTTATGTCTCTCTAAGACCTAAGCTTAACCACTACTTTAGTACAGCCCATATAGAAAGGAATATGGTATGTATTTTGAAGATAACTAGATAATTACATATATTGTAAAAATGCCTTTACATGTCTTAAATTCAGGGTTAGGGACTGTAGGATGAAGGTGTATAACTGCATAAAATCACTCGTGCAGTGTTTTAGATAGGGAAGTTCAGTGCTGAGTATTACCTGGTCCAATTAGACCTGCTTATGGCTGTTTACAAAATATATGCCTTATTTAAACACTAAAATTACAAATAAATATGATGAGGAAAAACGAATTGTTAGCTCAAAATTCATCTGCACAAACACTGATTGAGTACCTACTGTGTGCCAGATATTATGATAGAAAAGATAATAATTAGATCATAAGTATAAATAAAAACACCATGGGGCGAGAGAGAAATCAACTATTTATACATGTTTTTATACATTGTTAGCTGTGGCAAAGACTGCCAAATTGCAAAGCCAATATCCCTTCTCTCCTTCTTCCTTAATACAGAGGACTGGTATTTTGACGAAGACGGCAATATATTCAGCTAGCAACCTATATTTTCCACGTGACGAAGTTCTAGCTAATAGATGTAACAAAGGTGGCAGACGTTTTTGGATGGGTGTGTTGGGAAAGCCTCTTTAAAAAGAGGGCTGACCTAGCTGGGATGTGGCCATTTTCCTTAGCCTTCTTGTTCCAGGGACTTGGATAAGATGCCTGAAGTTCTGGGTCCTGGGTCTCCAGGCAGCAACCCACATGGATGGCCAAGCAGAAAAAAATAGAAAGCTCCTGGGTCCCATCAGAGACTGTGGCATCACCATAACAGCTGTGGACCGCCAACCTCTAAAATTCTTATCGCAGGAGAAAAATAAAGGACTCATTTTTAGGACATTATCTTTTGGGTTTTTATAACTAGCAGTTGTAGCCAATTCCTAACCAATATATCAGGTAAAATAGGAATAAAATAGATATGACATCCCACTGAAATAAGAACTCTTCAGATTTTAACTGAAATGTCTTGTAGGATTTTAATCTCACTGCCTAATACATAAAAGTTTTATTCTGAAGAAAATCAAATGAGAAAGAGTAGCACGTTTTGTGACATTTCAGAGGTGAAGTGTGCTGAGCGCCGTAGCACCATCACCGCAGGGCATCGCTCTAAACACAGACGCTGATTTCTTTTTGCCGGGAGAGAGGTGGTTTTCTACGTGAACTGCAAATGGGAGCAGCACAAAGAATTGTGTGGCCCACACAGCAAAAGCAGCAGGCACCAAAGTTGCTTGCCTTGTAAATCCTGAGATCTGAATGAGGTATATGCTAGGCTCTCAGAGGTCTAGTATAGTAAAGTTCCTCTTTTAATTACAGCAGCATAGTTAAGTGCTATCATTAAGGTTGTGTCAGCAATTACTTTATGCAACCGTATTTTCCAGAGAATAATAAAAATGTGTTTGGGACTGATACCTTGGGTTGAAAGTTGGCATTCAGCTCTCCATCTACATGTCTTTTCTTGCTTCTGACAAATTGGAAGACAGCCTGCAATGTGCTTCCTTGAAATTGTGAAAGAGAAAATTCTAAACGAACAGCCCTCCAAATTGCTTTGCTTTTGATTGTCTCAAATTAAGGTCTGTGAACTGTCAGCAGTGATCACTGCTGTCATGTTTCAGGATGAGAAATGTGGTTTCCATGGCAACAAAGGCTCAAAATGATTAGTGCTTAAAAATTAAAATCACCTCCCTGAACTTTACTTTAAAGAGGCAAACCAGAATCATGATATAGAAGTATTAAATTTTGGCACACAGGTGATGGAATGGTTTGTGAGGAACAATGCACGCGAGAGACTGAAAGGATAGATTAAGTTAAATCAATGTGAGAAGAAAATGACTTCAGAACTGAAAGACCATCCATCTATTGAATAAGTTTTATGTATGATGTTAAAAGAGTGATAAAACACAGTGTAAAGGCAATATTAGGGGATTTGTTATTAGAAAGGATTATTGCTAGAGAGATTTGAGGCTTAAAGAATAGTGAAATCTCTTAATAAGAATGATAATATGTTAAAAGGTGTATATTACTTCCAAGTTTCAATTACAATAGTAATCAGTAAAATTAATATAATAATTAACATTTATTGAGCATTATCTGTGTAACAGGGCTTTTGCTAACATTTTTACATGTATAAACTCATTAACACTAATGACAACTCTATGAAGTAGGTACTTTAATTATATCCATTTCACAGATGTGGAAACTGGGGCAAATACATATTCAAATCCTTGACCTGGTAGCAGTGATGGGCAGTAAGAAGTAGAAACTTTGCTCTTGCCAGTGCTATTTAAAGGAGCACAAATGCCTGTACTATGTGAGAATCTATTATAGTAAGTGAGCTTTATCATAACAGATGAATGATTTTATGAAAGAAAGATAAGTAGATTTTAAGATATTCATACAGAGATTAAAGATTATATGTTTATAATGTTGAAATGATACTAAGAACTTTCTTAGGCATAGAAAAAAGAGAGGGAAGGAGACAGATGAATCCTGGAGGAAAGAAAAGTTATAGCAACAAAGTCACTAAAAGAGACTATGAAGTCAATAACGAAAGCTCTCAGAAGCCCGGTGGTGGTGGTGGCAGGGGAGCCTGGCAGGATAACAAGCCCGAAGTCCAGGCATAAATTTCTGACTTGCTCCATTTTGCCTGGAGCCATTCTAAGATTCCTTTATGACAAATGGGAAAAGCTGATCAAACGTGGTAGGAGGATAAAAAGCTTAAGTGCAGCACACACACACACACAAAGAGGAATACAGGTGATAAGTGAGGAGAAAATCTGGGGACAAAGGTGGCAGACAGGAGAAAAGTAGGGTGTCAGGGGAAAGAGCCCATCAAGAAGTTGCCTGAAAAAAATAGGTGGGATAAGGAGCACTCCAGGAAGAGAGAGGCAATCAGTCACAGCTGGTGGGACTTCCAGATACAAAAGCTGACATTACTAAGACAAATCTTTTCATAATCCTATTTCTTATCAATTTCAGCATGAATCTGTTCCATGGGGAATACGCTTCAGCATTAAACATCAACTACGAGCTCTCTCCTCTACTCGCCCCTTACCAGTAAATAAAGATAGCTCTTAGGATATTACACAGTTGAATAAGAAGAGGAATCTTGAGACAGGAAAAGGACAGAGAAGGTGAACAGAGAAATATTCTAAGTATTTGAATTGATATTTACTTGCTGCTAAAAATCCCTGAGAAAAAGTAACTTGAAAATTTTAAAAAGATACTGGAAAAAGGCTTGCTAGCTAAATAAATTGGTGTCATAAATTAGACAAGATCCACTATGGCACTTTCTGGAAGAGGAGGCTTCAAATTGAATATACATCAGTGCTTGCTTTGGCAGTCAGTTGTTTTGCAAGCTTTTTATTACTTTTTGTTTGTTTGTTTTTAATTTTGGTACAATGCTAACATCCTAACATTCACTGGTCTAAGCAGCCTGACAAGCATTCATCAGGGATTTTCAGGCACAGCTGCAAAGACGACTGACGTTTGGAAAGTTGGCTATGAGCATGTGTGCATTGTGGTGGGTTAAATGAAGCATTGAGCTAAACAGGGGTCAGAGTCCTTCCATTTTGCTCAAGAAGGGTATTAAGTCTTTACCCTAAGCCACACAAGATGTTTGCTTAAGTTGCAGTTCCCTGTGATGGCACTTTTTCTTTCTAGGTTCTGCAAACTGTCCTCTATTTCACCTCTGGTGATCCCAGGATACTCTTTGTCTCTCTCTTTTACACACTCTTACCTCATAAAATCACATCATTACTCCTTATATCTCTAGTTTTTCTATAACTTCTACCTTCTTCTTTTTCTTTCTTCAACCTAGTATCCCTTTGGGATTACTTTTAAAAAGCTAACAGTATTGCCACATCTCTTTGCTCTGTCTTGGTCCCATTTCTTTACTCTTTTCCTTTATTCCTTCCACAAATATTTAACCATTACCCACCAGTGCCAGGTGCCATCTTAGGCATTCAACAAGGCAGACCGATGTTATGCCCCCATGTTGTTTAAATTGTAGCAGAGAAGACAGAGATTAAACACATGATTTATTTAATATTGTCATGATAATGCACTACAAAGGAGAAGGGCAGAGTGCAAAGAGAGCATTTAATAATGGAAACTCACAGGTCAAAGAAATCAAGGAAGGCTTCGCTTGGGAAGAAGAAAGTTAGGAAAAGGGAAGGGGTTGAGGGGAAAGCCACTGCTGGTGCCCAAGACCCCTTGGCTGGAAGGCCCAGAAGCAGAGGAACACAGGTGTTTGAGGACTGGAAAGAAGTAGAGACGGGCTGAGAGGGAGCAGAGGGGGAGGCGAGCTGTTGAGGCAGACAGAGAGCAGAATACACCGGGCCTTGTAAGTTATGTTAAGGATTTTATTTTTGGAAGCGGGTGTGGCTCAATCGATGGAGCCCCCGATTACCATATGGGAGGCCCCGGGTTCGCTTCCTGGGGCCTCCTTGTGAGAGCAGGCCTGCCCGCGCGGCGTGGTGGGCTGATGCAGCAGGACCTCACAGCAAGGGGGAGGTAGGCAGACGCGGAAGAAACGCGTGGCGAGTGGACACAGCCAACACGGGCAGCAAGAGGGGGATAAATAAATAAATAAATAAATAAATAAATAAATAAATAAAAAAGGATTTTATTCTTCCCTCTAAGAGCAATGTGACGCCGTGGAAGGATTTTCAGCAGGATGGGAAGGCAAGGTCAGTTGTGTGCTTTGAGGAATCGGATGGTTCCTGTGACTGGAGAGGATGGATGAGAAGGAGCAAGCTGTGAACATGGGGAGACTAGCCAGAGGGCCATGGTGGTGGTACAGGTGAGAGGGGAGGGGGGCTGACCCTTGTGAGCTGGCAGTGAGGAGGAATGGAAATGGGTGGGAGTAAGAGATTAAGTATGGAGGATAAAGATGCCTGGGAAATGCCCTTGATGATTCTCCTATTGCAGTAAGATGAAGATATAAACAGTTGCCGGAATGAAAGCTTACCTTCCCATGTTGCCTCTCCCCTCCAGCTGGAAACCCTCCCTTCCCAATTCCTCCTTTACACATTTAATGTTCTTCATTTTGTTCAGAGGTTTTTCAGGAACTTTGGTCCTCTTTGTTCATCGATTGACATGATTAGTAAGTCAGTACATTTTCCAGTGATCACAAAACTGAATCTAGAGCTTTCTTTGGTCATGATAAAGTTCTGGGCTAAAAGGATCACATTATCAAAGTCATAAAACAAGTATGAGAAAATACCTAAAATATTTGTTAAAATCTACTGAATCCTTACAAACATGTCAGGTATTCTAGGTTGATTATCTAATTTAAACATCACAGAACTCCTACGAGGGGATACTACAATTCATTTCCATTTCACAAATTAGGAGACAAAGACTTAGAAAGGCAAAGCAATCTGCACAAAGAGCAAATATTGGAGCCCTAAGCCTGACTCAGCAACTGATTTGCTAAGGAACAAAGCATCTCGATCTAAGAAGAAGCTTTATCTTTTACTAAGCCCATATAAGAGTAGAAGGCATTACTGAAATTCCCCCACAGTCTTGGTAATTAACATATTTGTCACTCTGGCTATTAGGATTATCATAACTTGACTACTTCTCTGTCTTGGTTGTCTCTGCTTGGTAGTGACGGGGCACTTAATATCCCTCTACCTACAGCCCCCTTGCCAAGCTGCAAACTTAGACTCACTTCAGGTTCTAGGACTCAGGCAAGAGAGATTTAAGGAATTGCATTGCATCAGTATTGTTCTTTAAGGAACATTTGTGATAATCTGCTGTGGCTTGGTCCTAAAAACCAGCCTCTACCTGTTATTGAGGCCCCATATTCCTAATACATGGATTTTTGTAAAGGAATCCCTTCCTGAGCCTCAACCCCAGCAACTTGCCCAGTATACCTAGACCTGAGCTCTCCTCTGTAGTCCTGAGACCTGTCATTTTAACCAGGCTTTTCTAATAGAAGCCTCTGAAGTGAACTGAGTGGGCCCTCAAGTACCATTAGTGTCAAGAAGCCCAGTGTCTGGGTGTGGCCTGGAGGTCAGATGTCCTTGTGACCACACCAAGTATACTGGATGCCCAATGCTGAATATAAATCTACCTGTGCAAATCTCTGACTTTGTGTTCTGCCTGGTCTTCCTATCCCCACCTCCATCCCACCATGAAAAAGATCTAATGCCAGGTCATGTCTCCATCAGTTGGTTCTGGCCATCTGAGTTTAACTGGGTCATCTCCAGCCCATCAGTGCCTATGAGGCAGAGTGATACCGACGGCAGAGTCAGCATCAATGAAAGCCTCCTGACCTTTCATTGTAGTCACTCCAATGACTACAGATTCTGGAAGAAAGAATCTCTTCCAGAATCTGAACCATGGCCAGCAATAATTTCTGGCTCCTGGCCCAGGGTGTAGAAGGGTTGAAATTTGAGGTCTAATGCCAAGAGTGCTGATAACACATTAAGGAGCCTTCTCTTGGTTCATTCCATTAAAAGCAAAAAGGGTCAAAATATGGAAAGGTAAATGAAGACTATGTTTTCAGAATCAAAGGTCCATCTATGTGATTAGATAATATTTATTGAGCACTTATACTTATAAGCCATTGCACTAAATACTTTGAAAAATTATGTCATTCAATCCTTACAACAATACAATAAGGCTGTATGATAATTATCTCCATGTAATATTTGAGAAAAATTAGGCTTGAAGAGATAAAGTAGATTGCCTAAGATCACAAAGCTAGGACCTCTTGGAGCTTGGAGCCAGCCAAAGGCTTCATTTTCAACCCTGATGAAGGGTTCATATTTTCTCTCTGAATAGCCAAGTGCACTGAGGAGATGGATAGGGACACACGTATTTTATATGTGTGCAAATTTAAATTTCAAAGTTAGAAATGCAATTTAAGAAAAAGCATATAATGTGACCAAGAATCCATGAGAAAGAGGCTCGGCTTGGTGTTGAAGGATAATGCTCAAAAAAAAAAACCCAAAAAAACCCCAAAAAACACAACTCCCCTTTCTTTTACAACTGTTCACAGTTCTCTTTTTCAAAACAGATGCAACATCAACTCCTACTAATAGGAATAAAAGAGAATTATTCTGACAACTTATTCTCCTAGGTACCTTGTGTGTAGTGTATCTATCAATAATGAAACTCTGACAGAAGTTTTTACTTAAGAAGTACTTTAAAATCCTTTATTTCAGAGAATTGTCTCCAGGGCCTGAATATAAAAATAATTCTCCAATTTAGCTGTTCATTTTCCTTACTCATATCCACCTCCCATTTTAAAAATAAAATTTCCAAAACAGATAAAACAACCACCTAAAAAAAAAAAGTAACAAATTCACAGGGAAAACATGAGGAGAAAGTGAAATCGATCATGCAATAAAGTTAACTGTAGGGAAGTTAAAATGCCACAGAGATACAAGATAGCCATACTAACATGGTAGCTACAGACATAGTTTAAAATTTTCTGGAATCACATTTTAAAAGTTAAAAAAAAAAAAAGTGAAATTAATATTAATTTTAATAAATTTTAATACCATATTTTACTTAACCCAATATATCCAAAACATTTTCATTTCAACATGTAATTAAATTATGCAAATTTAATAAAACTTATTAAGAAGCTGTTTTACTTTTTTTGAGTTTTTGGTACTAAAACTTGGAATTTTGGTATGTAGGTTGCACTTACAGACATCTCAATTTGTTCTAGCAACATGTCAAGAGAGATTTAAGGAACAAATTTCTATATCCCCATGTGGCTAGTGGCTTCCATATTGGAAAGCTCAGGACTAGACAATCACAGATCTATGGATACTCATCAAGTTCATAGAACGTCATCACTGCCTATCTGCAGAAAACAGCTAGCTCTTTCCTCACCCTTATCTTTGCCTGGCATTTTTTCCTTCATTGCTTCCCAGCCTCTCGCAACTCATACTAAGAAAACAATTTTCTGTCAACAGAACAGTGCAATACTGAGGTGTAAAATGATACCCCACTGTACCTTATCTTCTCTGCTTTATACAGTACCTAGGTTATCTCCCTGCTCTTGTATTATTTTATTTTCATACGTCTTGCCTTTGATTTATAAGAACTGTCAGCTTTTCAGAGGTTTATTACTGACAACTCCATAAAGAGTTTCCTGCATGAAAGGTCTGATCTTTCTTTCTGACGGTAACTGTCCTGTTCTATTTGCATTTTTACTAGAAGCCTGCTCAACTATCTTTTCTTTCAAAGAAGTTGGGATATTTGTTACAAACAAACAGAGAAAGCAATTTTCTTAGGAAAACTTAAAGAATGAGAGAGACAGAGAATCATACAGGGAAGGGACAGGCAGAAACAGAGAGAGAATAGAAATCAAGTAAAAAGCTGACAACTGACAGAAATGTTTGATTATAATCGTCATGGAATTGGTGAAGTTGCCAGAAGGAGCTATGCTAACCAGATCCTGACCAAAGCACCAACCCCTCTGGAAGTAAAATATATTATTACAGGAAGACAATTAGAAATTCAAGAGAGAACAACCACAGCATTTTCAAGATCATTTTGAAGAAAGGTTCATTGAAAATGAGGTGCTAAACAGATTACACTACTTGGATAAGATGGATCTGTGGCCATTTCTGTTGTATCACACTATACACATTTTACTCAGAAACAACAGAACAGATTATATTGTAAACTTGCTTCAAGTGAGTGATAGAATGGGAACCAGAAAATGACATTCGAGGAAATGGTTGCTTTTACTCCAGATGATAATAAGAGACTACAAGCTGAGAAAAGAAAAGGGCAAATGAAACATGAAGAGCAATAAAAAAATAGAGAGAATGCCAGTCAAATTTATTATCTATATTTTGACATAAGTAATTGTTCATTCAAGGCATTAATGACTAGCAAAAGTAGGAGGTAAAATAGTCAATTTAAGGATTACATTTATACTAGACGAAGAGCAGTGTATAACTCTCTGTCATCAGAATAATTAATGTTTATATGATAAAGAACCTTTTCAATGCATCACAGTGCCCACAGCCTTTCCTGACTGACTGGACTTTGCAAATAAATAGGCCAATAAGAAATGTCTACTTCCCAGGGCAAACCAGAAGGCTTCAAAAATCCACTGTACAAATGAGGACAGACTTAAAAAAGAGAAATGAAAATGAGAATAAGCCTGAAATTAGAATGCAGAAACTGCGTTTCATTTATCCAAATCTACCCCGGGGCCTAGGACACCACCTGGCACATAGCATATACGCACTAAATATTTGTCATAAATATTTTTGGGTAGGGCTATGGCTGTAGGTTACTTCTAGTCATATTCCTATTCCCAAACATGATAAGGTAGAAAAAACATTGAGAGTCACTTGGCTAGTGGCAAACTCCCCAAAAGTGGAAGAGTTAAGTCTGGCAGGCAGCAGGAACCCTGCTATTATCTGAGCTGGTGGAGTAACTAAGGGAACTTTATTATGAATCCCAAGGAGAGTAGGGGCCATGAGGAGGAACCCTTTCAGAAGTCAAGGTGTGACTGACCCAACCAGATCATGAATCAAAGGCCAGGGACCTACAAGTCAATATATCAGTCAGATGGAACTGTGATCATGTTCTCCATGGATCAAGGTGAGCAAACGATGTCCATCAGATATGTAGGTTTTTCTTTGTGGTTAGACACTTGATCTTTATCAGGACTTAATGACATTCTCTCCAGGAGTGTATAGGACATTGTGCAAGCCTCCCCACCCCCACCCCCCGCCAAAGTATGAGATAACAAGATGGGGGAAGAGAAGCTAACATTATGAAATAAAACCAAAGTTATGATGGTAAAATTAGGATGCCAATAATCCATCTTCTACTCAAAAGCATCAGCTCCCAGTGGGTTATCACAAGAGCTGCAGCTACAGAAAGTCTGAAATCTTTGTAGGGGACCTTTCCCCTATTGCATGTTTAAGTAGAAGGAGGCAAATTCTCACAGCTGGTAGCTTCTCTGCCTTTCAGTAAAAAACACAGACACCATAGCTGTATAGCCTTCCTCATCTTGCCTACAATGATGGTTATTTCTCTCTCAGGTTCCTTCAGTGCTTTTCCATGGCTTCCTGTGTCATATTTAAAACATTATCTTCATGCCATAGGCATGCTCTCTAGAGATTCACCTGGCTCCCATTCCTCCAGGTGGTGGCAGTGGAAAGCTACCTAAGCAGGCAGCATAAGATATAATACACAAGCAACTAAACACATTAAGAATAAAGGAGATTAAACATTACCTAACTCCAATCCAATTATACCTCCAGCTTCCCCCTTTATTTTTCCTCAGTACATTTGTCAAGATGGTCCTGCATCCCTGAAATAAAGGATACACTCCTATTAAGCCTAGCCTTTCCATTCCACTTCCCTTCTTGTCTAGTCATCTAATCCTCTCTGCAGTCCTTAGCCAGGGCCGTGTTGGGAACTCGGGCCTAGTAGGTAATAAAGAACATCTCTCCTGTACAGATATTAGTGTTGAGTTTCTGGTTCCTTTTGCTCTTAGGCTCCTCAGCTCGGCTCCTGCTGCCTGGTCTCTCTTTTTGGGTTTGGGTCCCACTGTGCATTCTGACTTCCAAGATGTGTCTGAACAAGTGAGTCCCTAAATGTGAAGAGTAACTGCAGACTCCATGTTAACTCATGTTAACTCTTCAGCCCCAGGTCTGTCTTAAGGCCTGACCCACTACCTTACCTATTGCCTGACTTAGCACTTCAACCCAGCCACTGGTTTCAGCCTCAGCACCCCATTCTGAGTACACAATCTGGTACTATCCTGCCTCTGATAGTATAAAAAGGTTATTTCCCCGCATCCACTGAGCAACTGACCCATCATCATTTAGCTTCATACACAGGGATCATACCCAATTTTATTATAAACAGGTCCTATTAGTACTACTGCCATGCATTGAATGCATGCTATCGTATGGCTATGTTATATATCACTACCGGGAAATTAATGCATTCGGCGTCCAGTTTTAACAAAGTCATTCTGTTCCTATAAAAGGTAAAAGTAGGAAGGATTTCAGGGGCCATTTGAATGTCAGGGACAAAACATTTCATGCATTGCCTGACATCTGTAACTGAAAGGATTGCTCCATCACATGAGGTCCACAGATAACATCAAAGCTTCCATTGCTCCCAGCGGGCAAAACTGCCAAATTACCTCCACAGGAAGTCTGACTACAACATATATAAACTAGTCAGTAAAAAGGACTGCAGTTTTACAGAATCAGCACTCAGGAATAGTCAGTATAACCCAGAAGAAAGAAATATAAATGACTTATAGATAATTCACATAGAGAACCGAAAGACCTCATTGATTTGGCCAAGATTGCAGACAAATCCAAACTGAGAAAAGGCAAGTTACATGGGGTGAATGATAAATAAGGAGCAATTCAAAATGAGTTATTTTTTTTTAACTAAATCATAGGGAGTGAATAATGAGAAATAACAGGATGCTCAATAAATGTAACCACTCAGCCAACATTTATTCTGTGCTCATTAGGTGCCAGGTATTATATTAGGAGTTCCAGAATTAAAGATGAACAAGACAATGTTTTTGTTCTTGAGCAGCACACATTCCAGTGGACAGGACAAACACATAAATAAAAGATTGTAATATATACTAATTGCTCTAGTTAGAATTATGCAAAGCATCTCACATAGCAGAGAAACGTGACTAACTTCATGGAGCAAATAGAAGTAACATTTGAGCAATATCTTTAAAAGGAATAAGACTTGACACACAGAAAGGGGAACAGGAACATTTCAAAATGTAAGGAAAAGTTGGAAACACTAAAGGAAGGAAGTAAAGTTAATAAAGAGGCCTGAAAAGGACCAGTCAGAAAAGTAGGAGGAAGGGCAGAACACAAAAGTGTCACAGATGCTAAGAGAACAGAGATATTCAAAGAGCAAGGCCAGAAGCAGCAAAGCACTGGCCATCACCCAGAGACACCTAATCAGAGATGTGCGGTACTTTGCCTGCTGTGGAGTATACTGAAAACTTAACATTTTAAAAGTTAAGTTTATTCACTTGAAGTTAGTTCTCAAATGTATATACTTAGACTATTTCACAAAACAAATACCATATGGAAGCATAGCCCTGCCACACACAAAAAAACAAATTCTCCACTAGCAAGATTTGCTGAAAGTTAAATCTATTAAAAATAAGAGAAAGAGGGAAGGAAACAGATCAGAAATCTTGTTGCTT
>JAQZBX010018685.1:0-34400 GCA_029593785.1 Cabassous unicinctus | reverse complement strand
TTTTTGTTGCCCTCTAGTCATCATTTTATCTTGATGGATTTATTCAGTTGATTAGCTTCTCTCTCTGCTCTAGAGTTTTATTTAGCTGGTAGTTCTGTGTGTGTGTAAAGTTTGCTCTATGATACTTTTTCTTCTTATTTTATTTTCTTGCTTCTTTCTATGTTCCCTTGAAGGCAAAAGATTAGGTCATCGATCTGTCCAGATAGATGTCCCAAGCTTCTTACTCCACACACCCACAGCGCAGACACCCGTGCCGCACCCTGTCCACTCTCTGCCGTGATCTGGGAGCTGCTTGCAGTCGCCCTCCTAAGCCGACGCCATCTTTTTCCCCTCGAGAGTTATTAAATCCCTGGGTCATCTTTCAACTTTAACAACCATATCACCATTTCCCACCAGGAGCTCCTGGTCTCTATACTATAGGGAAAAAGATTCATAGCATTTCTAATTGACAGTGGAACTACCTACTCCATTTTAATAAATAAAAAAACAGAGAATTGTCTCTCCAAAAACAGTTTCAATAAGTCAAATATCTGGAGCCTCAGGAACAAACTATTTTTTAATGCCTATCTAATGCCAGCTATGAAATATTAATTTAAAATAAATTTTTACTGTATAATTGAGAGTTCTATGCCTCTGCTTGGATAAGGTAAGTAACCAAACTAAATGCACAGGTAACATTCTCAGCAAACACTCTGAACATTGAAGTTCCTCTAAACCAGGACTGTGCCCTTCAGTCTGCCCTACTGCATCTTGGAGCCTAAGTTCTATTTGAGATAACTGAAGACATCCTTTTAAAGATAAAGTCAGAACCATGGGGTGATGGAATGCCAGGGAGTACCAGAACTGCAAAAACAAACCAGGTAAAACTTTAGCCTAAATTTATTTCTGATCCTAGAATAAAAAGTGGCAGGGGGAGCAATGGCTTACTTCTAGAAAGTGAGACAAATGCTTTTGTGGCATTTTGAGATTATTTTTGTGAATCCCAAAAAAATCCCCCCAAAAGAGAAAGATTATGTTTGTAAAGATAATCAGTATGTGATACCTTTTAATTGTATTAAATTCAAATGTTTTAAGTTTACTTTCTAAAATAAATTTAGGGCTTTTGATTTGACCATGTCAGGAGCGTGTGAATCAGGGTTGATTACTTGCCTCCTTAGTGGGCTGACATATATGGACACTCACTCAAGAAGATATATGGAAGAGGAGATAACTTGGTCATTTTGGTCCTGCCATGTGACAGAATGGAGAAGGATCAAACAGCTTAAGACCGCTGGATAGCTGAGCTATTCTCCTGATAGTTTGCAGCTGAGCAACTGAGCAGCTGAGAAAGCTGAGACAGAAACAAGTCCTATGCCAACCTACAGGTGAGATTGGAAGAAGCTGTGCCCACAGAACCTTAACAGGAAGAAGGAAGGGAAGATCAGGCAGAGATCATGTGCCATCTTGCTTCAACACATGGCAAGTGAATTTGCTGAGAAAGTACCTCTTTAGTTACCTTGAGTTGAATTCTTTAGGACCTTGTGACTGTAAATTTCTACCCCAAATAAATACTCTTTATAAAGGCCAACATATTTCTTGTACTTTGCATTAGTACTACTTTGGCTAGCTAATGCAACTATGCTATTCTATTAGACAATATAAATGCAAAAATAAAAGCATTCTTTTTTTTTTCTTTCATATTTTTATTTTTAAAAGATACTTAGATTACATAAATGTTACAGAAAATGTAAAGGGCATTCCCAGATGCCCTGCTCCCCTCAACTCCCACATTTTCCCACATTAGCAACATCTTTCATTACGTGGTACATTCATTGCAATTGATAAACACATTTTAGAACATTGCCATTAAGCATGGATTACAACTCACATTGTAATTTACACTCTCTCCCACTTCATTCTGTAGTTTATGGCAAGATATATAATGGTCTGTATCTGTCATAGTAATGTCATTCAGGATGTTTCCCAGGTCCCAAAAATGTCCCTGTGTTACACGTTTTTCCTTCTCTACCCTCAGAACCTCCAGTGACCTCTGCCTCCACATCAATGATATATATTCCATTGATAGATTCACAATATCTCTACAGTAGAATACCAGTAATTCTACTCTAGTCCATCATTCATTCCCCAATCTTGAGGATTCTGGGGTGGTGATGCCCACTCAAACTTTAATTGAAGGCATGCTTTGATCCCATAAGGCTGATGGATAGGACTCTCTTGCTTGCAGTTGTAGACACTCTCAGATCCTTGATATGTTGGTTATCCATAATTTCCTCCTTTTTAGGTGTCCTGGGTGAGTCCAATGAACTGGAGAGTAGGTGTTGCAACACTGTGGAGGTTCAGGGCCCAATTGGCACATGGACAGCCTAAAGAGTTAAGTCTACTGATGTGCACAAACTAACTTCAGTACTAATTATAAGTTCAAATAGAGGGACAGCCGAGCCATGTGTATGGAAAACACAACTGAGTCCAACTCTGTCACACTGGGAAGCATAAATTCCAAAGTAAGGCCCACTGACAAGGGACCAAACTCCTGAGCTATTTGCCCTGACTATAGTGTCTGAATGTTTCTAGAGCTCTCAGGAGCCCCACTATTTTGGGTAGTATCTATTTTGGCTTTCAATGAAATCCTGCTGAGATATGCAAAAGTGTTATCTCTGGAATGACCTCCTGACTCACTTTGAAGTCTCTTAGCCATGTAAATTCATTTTTCTTTACCTTTTCCCCCTTTTGGTCAAGGTCTTTTTTTTTTTTTTTCCAGTTGCATTGCTTGTTGGTACTTGGTAACAATCCTCAAAGTCAGGGTCACTCCACCCTGGTAGTCATGCCCCATGCTGGGGGGAACTTACTGCATTTAAATGCTGAGTTTTGCTTAGAGAGGGGCCGCATTTGAGCAACAAGGAGGCTCCCAGTAGGTAATGCATAGGCACCCTACAATACTAGGCTAAATTTCAATTTCAAGATCAAAGGCTCATAAACATAGTCATCAATATCAAGTGCCCATTTATGGACCATCCTCCTTCACTAGTAATTCCCCCTGTACTTGTGGGATTATTCCTGCTCCATTAGAGAAAGTGGCAGAGCTCCCCAGGATGGGAATTTGATATTTTTTTGTGTGTGTGTGTGAAATTCCACCCACTGTGGCAATAACTCACGAAGATTTGAACACATTTATATGCCTTTTATGTATGCCCAGGTGAACTTCCTCCCATGTATACCCCATTACTGACACCCCACACCAGTGATCCTCCCCTGCCACATCTGGAACCGTTCTGTGATCCAAAATGTCATAAATTAGTCAAATAAAATTGATGAGAAAAAGAAATAATAATGATAGTTTTAAACATAGGAAATAAAATACAGAAAATTTCAGAAAAACTAAAAATAAAATAAAAATTGGGGATATTAAAAAACAAAGAAAAATGTTTAAAAAAGTTTTTTTGACATTTTCCCTTTCATCACTGCAAGATCTGTTGTCCTGTCTGTACAGTGACATTCTCTTCCATTTATTCCCCTGGTGTCTTTTTTTTTTTTTCTTTTTATCTTCAAAGGATGTTTAGGTCACAGTAAAGTCTCATACAGAATTCAGGGGGCTCCCATTTACCCAACATCCTCCCCCTTTTTTCCCTTTCCATATTAATATGCTTTTTATATGTGGATGATACTTTTATTACAACTGATGTACAACTATTGAAACATAGCTAATAACCATGGTCAATGGTTTATAATATGGTTTACATTTTGGACCATATGCTTTTATAAATTTTTGGTGAAATTTTACATGGCCTGTAACCATCATTACAAGATACTGTAGAACATATCCATCATCAACAAAATATGCCCTGTTTCATTTCTTCTATTCCTCCCTCCCCCTCTTCTTGGGGCCCACAGTGACCACCAAGCTTCACTTTTAGAAGGAAAAGATTCATAGTTACTTGTAGCAACACTGAGGGCTTGACACACTGGTCTGTCCTCTCCTATTAGGCACCACCCATGCTCTCTAGAGACTCCTGCTCCTCTGTTTGAGAACATAGCAGGCCTCCCAAGGATGGGAGACCAAATTCCTCCTGGTGATTATGTGGGTCTCCACTCAATGATACATCACACTATGACAAAATGATCATTCACACTCTCCCTAGAAGCCTGTCCCAGATGTACCCTGTCCCAAATGCACCCCCATCAGGACAATCTCATCTTTAAATCCTACTACTTTACTACCTAACAATCAAGAGGGGCCAATCCATGATTGCATACAAAAATTGAAGAAGTCTACTCCAGCTCACCTGATCTCACAGGTCACCCACTGGATCACCTGGACTTAGAAATGTTCAACAATGAAAGCATTTTCATGAACTAAGGACATTAGAAAGCTTTGTATGTCTAAACTTACAGGATGAGCTTGAAACAGAAGCTCTCCCTCCAGGTAGCTCTGCACAACATGCAGAAATCATATACTCATGAGAACTTTACACTTAGGGAAAAAATAGGTAAATATCTATACAAATTTTAAATAACTATTTTAATAAATTATCTTTACTACATAATTGGGTTATTTTAAATATAGAACTAAAACGAACTGTTCTGGTCACTAGGACATGTACATTTAAGGGAAGATTGGTGTAAAGGATAAATTTGCTTATTTATGTTAAAAATCATACCCATAGCTACCATTGAACTGCCATATTCTTACATGTGATATATGAACAAGGAAGTAAGACCTTCCTTCTACCTCACATAATCTCACTCCATCTGCCTCATTATACTAAGCCAGCCCCCACAGCAATCACATAAAAATCAGCACATCTGATTTACCTTTATGTTAAAGAAACTTAAGATTCAAGGCCTTGTATTTACACAGGATCCTTCCAAGGTCATATCTTAATTTTGTATTTATACACAAATAAGGGCAAGAAACTCGCTGTTTTACCTTGAGCAATTTACCTTTTTGTCCAGCTCCCTCCAGATCAATGCTCTGAAGCCTCTTGCTTTGGGGTTCCCAAAACAGCACACTCAGGCAGGATCTTGCCCCCACTCAGCCATTTTCTGCTAGAGAGATGGTGAGTGCCCACTTTAACTGATGCCATCTTTCCTCATTTCAGGACAGACATCTTAATGATGTTTATTCTTCCAATCCATAAATATGGAAAATTATTCCATTTATTTAGGTTTTCTTTAATTTCTTTTAACAATATTGTGTAGTTGTTGTTTTTTTACAAGTCCTTTTCATTTTTAGTCAAGTTTATTCCTTTGCATTTGATTCTATTAGTTGCTTTTACAAATTGAATGGTCTTATTGATTTCCTTCTCACTTTGTTCACAATTGTTATATAGAAATGCTACTGATTTTTTTGTGTTACTATTATTTCCTGCACTTTACTGAAATGATTTATCAGCTGTAGAATATTTGCTGTAGACGTCTCAGGGCTTTCTATGTATAAGATCATACCATCTGCAAGTAATGAAATTTTTGCTTCTTCCTTTCCAATTTAGATGCTTTTTATATCTTTTCTTGCCCAAGTGATAAAGCAAGTACTTCTAAGTCAATGTTAAATAGGAGCCATTTCATTGGGCATCCTTGTCTTTTTCCAGTCTTAAAAGGAAAGATTTTATGATTTCACCATTCAAGATGATGTTAGCTGTGAGTTTTTTATATATACCCTTTATCATGTAGAGGAAATTCCCTTCTAGTCCTATCTTTTGAAATGTATTTACCAAGAAAGGATGCAGTATTTTGTTAAATACTTTTCTATGCATTAATAAAGATGATCATGTGATTTTTTTCTTTTAATCTGTTAACGTGGTGTATTGATTGATTTTCTTATGTTAAAACATCCTTACGTACAAAGGATGAAATCTACTTGTTCATGATGTATAATTCATTTGATGTGTTGTTGAATATGATTCTTAAGTATTTTGTTAAGGATTTTAGTATCCAGGTTCATTAGAGAGATTGATTTATAGTTTCCTTTCTTGTGGTGTCTTTATGTGGTTTGGTATTAGGACAATAATGGTATCATAGAATGAGTTAGGCAAGACACCTCCACTTCTGTTTTTTGGAAGAGATAAAGTAGAATTGACTTTAGTTCTTTCCAGAATGACTGGCAGAATTCACCTGTGAAGCCATCTCATCCTGGGCTCTTCTTACTAGGGAGTATTTTGATGACTAATTCAATTTTGTTACTTGTGAATGGTCTGTTGTTTTCATTAATTTCTTACTTTGCTAATGCAGGCTGCTAATATCTTTCTAGAAATTTGTCCATTTTATATAATTTATTCATCTGGCTTGCATACAGTTTTTCTTTTGTTTAGTTTCTTATTTTTAATGTATATATACACTTTTTATTTTTTAAAGATGCTTACATTACATAAATATTTCATAAAAAATATAAGGGATTACCATATGCACTGCTCCCTAACCCACACTCATTTTCCAAAAATAACAACATCCTTCATTAGTCTGGTACATTTGTTACAATTGATGAACACATTTTCAAGCATTGCCACCAAGTGTGGATTCTAGTTTACATTGTAGCTTAGACTCTTTTCTGCACTTTTAGGTAAGTTATGACAAGATATATAATGGCCCATGTCTGTCATTGCAATGTCATTCAGGAGAATTCCCAAGTCCCAAATATGCCCCCATATTACTCTTATTTCTCCCTCTCCCTCCCCTCATGTTGTAATTCAGTGTGGAGGTAGACGGTGCCAGGAACGATCCAAAGAAAGATTAGGATCAGGGGACATCACTCCATGAGGAATGCAGGCAAGTTTATTTAGATTGAAGCTGCTTTTTATACTACAAACCTGATAACAAAAGTAGAGAGTTCTCAACTAGTTTCTCAGCTTGGTGCGTGAGAGCGCTACCTGTGAGTTCCCAGACAAACTTTCCTGGGAATTCAGACAATAACACCTGTGTGGGGAGTTCATTCTGCTCTGCCTCTTCCCACTGATATCTGCAGTATGCAGTGTCCTTGGAGACATTTACTCTCTGCCAGCAAGCATGCTTTTTGAATGCTTAATCCTTTATGCTCTGACTCTCAGCATCTTCTCCAACACCTCAGAACCTGCAGTGGCCACTGCCACCACATCAATGATAAAAGTTCTTCCATTGCTAGAATCACAGTAAGTCTATAGTAGAATACCAGTAAGTCTCCTCTATCCATTGTTCATTCTCCAATCCTGAGGATACTAGGATGGTGATGCTCACTCTGCCTCTAATTGTGAGGTGGCTTAGATCCCATGGGGAAGATACATGGGATTCTCTTGCTTGCAGTTGCAGATTCTCTGTTCCTTGAGATGGTTGTTGCCAATCATCATCTCCTTATTAGTTGTCTTGTGTGAGTCCAATGAACTGAAAAGTAGGTGTTGCAACTTTAATTAGATTCACAGCCCACCTATTGCATGGACAGACCAAAGATTTAAATCTCTTTGACAAAAACTTATTTACTCTAGTACTAACTATAGGTTCAAATAGAAAAGGTAGAAGAGCCTGGTGTTGGAAAAACACAACTTAGTCCAACTCTGTCACACTGGGGAGCATAGGTACCCAAGTAGGGCACACTGGTAGGTTGCCAAACTCTTGAGCTGTCTGCCATATCTCTATGATCTGGATGTCTCTAGAGCCCTCAGGAGCCCAGATATTTGAGGCAATATTTACTTTGGCAGTCAGTGAGACCCTGCTGAGACGTTCATAAACATAACCTCTGGAATGACCTCCAGACTCACTTTGAAGTCACTTAGCCATAGAAACTCATTTGCCTTTACCCTTTCCCCCTTTTTGTCAAGGTCTTTATCCAGTTGCATTGCTATTTGGTGCTTGGTAGTAATCCCTTGGTGCCAGGGTGGCTCATCCCTGGGAGTCATGTCGCATGTTGGGGGGAAGGTAATGCATTTATATGCATTTTTTGCTTTGAGAGAGTCCACATTTGAGCAACAAGGAGTCTCTCAGGACTTAACTCTTAGGCACCTGATAATAATAGGCTAATTTTCAATTTCAAAAATAAAGGTTCTTAAGTACAGTCATCAATATCAAGGGCCTGTCAACCTGTCAACTGTCCACCTTTCTTTGCTAGTCACTGCCCCTGTCCCTGCGGGAGTTTTGCTGTCCCACCAGAGAATGCAACAGAGCTCCTCAGGATGGGAATTCAATATGCTTTCAGTCAATTTGTGAATCTCCACCTTCCATGTCAATGCCCGATGAACACTTGAACACATTCATATGCTTTATATGTATGCATCATGTGAATCTCCTCCCATGCACCCCACATCACTGACACACCATACCAATGGTCCTCCCTTGCCACAACTGTAACCCTTTTGTGATCTATAACATCTTCAAAAATGGAGGAAAGTATCCAGATTCAATTAATAATGAATTAAAATAGTAATGATGGTTTTAAAAATAACAAATAAAATATAAAAATTTAAAAAATAAATTTGAAATAATAAGAATAATAAAACATATAAAATTATTTTTTTTACATTATGTTTTTCATCCCTGTAAATCTGTTGTATTGTATGTACAGCGACATTTTCTTCCGTTTATTCCTCCAATGTCTTTTTTTTTTTTCATTTTATCTTCAAAGAAGCTTTAGGTTACAGAAGAGTCACATACAGAATACAGCAGGTCCCCCTATACTCAACAGCCTCCCCCAATTCACTTTTTCCCTATTAATGACATGTTACATGTGGATGTTACATTTGTTACAATTGATATACAAATACTGAAACATTGTTACTAACATTGTCACTGATTTACATTATGGCTTACATTTTATGCCATACAAAATGACACATGATGAAATTTAACATGGCTTGCATACTATTTATTACTGTGAGATCAGTGGTGATATATCCTCCCTAAATTTCAGTTCTGTCTGATGAGAAATCTGTTGTGATATTAATGTGTTCCTTGTACATCATGATGTATTATTCTCTTGCTGATATAATGGTTCTTACTTTGGCTTACTTTGCTCGTTTGACTTTGTTATATCTAAATGTGAATCTCTTTGTGTTTATCTTATCTATACTTAATTGAGCTTTGTGGATGTGAAGATTAATGTTTAAATGTAATTTTTATCTCAGGGTATGGATAAACACACAATAACCAACAAAATATTTATTTCCAGTCATAAAGAGTCCTGTTGCATTCTCTAATAAATTTGCAAGAATCTCTATAGAACATAGGTAATGCCTAATAAATTAAAAAGACCAATACACTGATCACTCAATATTAATGCTTGTACTAATGAACCTTCTTTTAAAATTGAAACTTAGTCTAATAATATCTATTGCCTAAGAGTTAAATCTGAATAAATCCTTATTATTCAAAAGTGGGTTTTCATTAAAACAAATTCAGCAAATAAACTCAGTACATCCTTCCTTCCAGGACATTACTCCCTGGGATGTGCCTGCTGGGGTTGAACCTCCCTGGAACTGAGGGATTATTATTAACTATAGACCCTCATTACTCATTGCCAAGGAGTCTCATGCCCAAGAGTTATGCCCTGTGAGAAAGAACTTGCCAAAAATGGAATCACATTAAATACAAAAGAGTTTTTACATTTAAGAAATTTTAAAGTGTGTCTGGAGGTCATTCCAAAGGTCATGCTTATGCATGTCACAGGCAGATGTCACTAACTGTCACAATAAATAAATCCTCAAAGATGGTGCTCCTGAGTCATCTAATGACATCTGGACACTATAAGAAAGGCACACAACCCAATGTAAACTGCTCCAATTTGGTGGGACTTACCTTGAAATATATGATAACCTAATTTCCTTATACAACAATGTTAGACTTATTTATAATTTCCTTACACATGATTCTTCCACCCCTTTTGTTTGCACTCATAATGAGGACAATAGCCTTTAAATATATGTCCAAGAGACTTAAATCTTTGGTCTGTTCATATGTCAGTTGAGTCCTGAACTCAGCAGATTTTCAGCCAGCACCTACACTCCAGTTCAGCAGACTCACACAGGACAACTAAAAAATGATAATGATGGGCAATGTTATCCCAAAAAGCATTGCATCTACAACTGTAATCTCAACAGTTCCTTCCATGTGCGGCATAAGATGTAAGCCCCCTCACAATCTGAATCAGAGAGTACATCACCAGCTCAAATGCTCAGGATTGAAGGAAGAATAAACATAAGGGGAGAATGAAACCAGGGACCAAAATAGGCTTATTATATTGTAATAACAGAAGAATTTGTAACATTGATATAAAGAGAGTGGTTAATTGAATTTCTGAGGGGAGATAGAGGGAAGAACAGGTGGAACATAGGGCATTTTTAGAGCATTGGAATTGTTCTTCATGTTATTACAATGATGGATGCAGTCCTCTAAACATTTATCAAAACCTATAAAACTGTACGGTGCAAAGTGGAAACCATAATGTAAGCTACAGACCATGGTTAGAAACAATGGTGCAATAATTTTTCATCAATTATAACAAATATACCACACTAATATAAGATGTTATTAATAAGGAAAAACGTGAGAATGAGAGGGAGTAGGGTATTAGGGAATCCCCTATATTTTTGATGTAACTTTTCTGTAATCTAAAACTTCTTTAAAAATAAAGTTAAAAAATTAAAAGCAAAAAAAAAATGTACTTTAGCAAGTTACCCATTTTTCTCTGAATAATTTGACTTCCTGTTTTGATCCATTATTTCTGGAACTACAATTAATAAAAAATATGTTGCTATATTTATGCATTATTACCAAGCACCAATTAGCAATGGAACTGTAAAAGACCTGGACCAAAAGGAGAAAAGAGTAAAGACAAATGAGTTATTATGGCTAAGAGACTTCAAAGTGAGTCAGGAGGTCATTCCAGATGTTACCCACATGCACATCTCTGCAGACTTTCATTGACTGCCAAAGTAAATATTACCTCAAATAGCACTATATGCAGGACAGACAGCTCAGGAATTTGGCTCCCTGGCAGTGGGCCCTAGTTGGGAATTTATGTTTCCCAGTGAGACAGAGTTGGACTTCGTTGTGGTTTCCCTACACATGGCTCTTCTGCCCGTTCTATTAGGGCTGTAGCTAGTACTAGAGTTGATAGGTGTACATCCAAGAGACTTAAGTCTTTGGGCTGTGCATGTGCCAGCTGGGCACTGAATCTAAACAGAGATGCTACACCTATTTTCCAGTTCATTGGACTTACTCAGAACAGCTAACAAGGAGATGATGATAGACAATGCCCATCCCAAGGAACAGAGAGAGTATGCAACTGCAAGCAAGATAATCCCATCCATCTGCCCCATGGGATCTAAGCTCCCTCTCAATTAGTGGAAAAATGGGCATTACCACCATCCCAGAATCCTCAGGCTTGGGGAATGAATGATAGACAATAGTAGACTTACTGGTATTCTACTATAGACCTGTGATTTCAGCAATGGAAGAAATTTTATCAATGATTTGGAGGTAGTGGCCACTGGAGGCTTTGTGGGGAGAGAGAGGGAAAAATAGGTGTAATATGGAGGCATTTTTGAGACTTGGGAATTGCCCTGATTGAAATTATAGTGACAGAAATAGGCCATTTTATTTATTATCGTAACTTACAAAATTGCTCGGAAGAGAGTGTAAACTACAATGTATTAAATAATATATATTCCACACTTAGTGCAATAGTCCAAAATGTGTTCAGCAATTGTAACAAACATACCACAGTAATGAAAGAAGCTGTTAATGTAGGAGGGGTAGGGAGCAGGGCATATGGGAATCCCCCATATTTGTTTATGTAAAGTTTATGTAATCTAAGTATATTTTAAAAAGTAAAAAATATCTTAAAAAGTTTAATTAAGGATCAAAACTAAAGCAGTGGAAATGTAAATTAAAAGGAGAGTGTAAAATTGAAATAAATTGACAGCGAGTATCAACAGGAGGCTTCCCATTCAAAGTGATGGCTGAATTGTTATTTATAAAAAATATAGTTATAACTCCATCTGTAGTTCAATGTAATCCATATGGAAATTTGCTCATTGCTAATTGTGAGAAAATAGGCTTAACATAATTACTTTAAAGAAGTCATAGTACTTTCTTCTTTCAGAAAGTAAAAGATTTAAATTATTTATTTATCATATATGATCTACTTAAAATTCATCAAAATGACGTATTCTTTCAGGGTTATTCAGTGCAAATGTTTTGGTGTTTTCATTTTGCAATTAACTAACTGTAAAAGAACACTATATAATATATTTTGTGATTTTTGCAAAGACTTTTAAACAAGAAAGAAATTTAATAAAAGTGTAATGCATCTCTAAAAAATTAAATATAACCTGTGACTATATGTTAATTATGTAAAAATTAATTCTTCACATAATTAAATAAATCTCTTTAACACTATCTAAATCTTACTTATGAAATAATGAATCTGTGGGAAAGAAATTTTGCCTCACTCCCCTTCAGAATGAAAATGCATTATTTGTATTTCAATAGAATTTGATTTTTTAAAACTTTTATTCTATTGGAACAAATCTTTATGATATACTTTCACTTTAAAAATTAAAGAAAGCTAGAGAATATTCTGGAGAGTGAATAACATAGTGAACAAAGAGGTGGATGAGAATTGTGGTTAATAGTGCAAATACAAGAATATCCTTCTATGAACTAGAACAAAACTACATCACTCTTGCAAGGTGGCAAGAATGTGGAGAAGCATGGCAAAATGAAATTAATATAGCCTGTAGACTATAGTTAATAGCAATGCTGGTAATATTCTTGCATCAATACCAAAGATGAACTGTGTTAATAATAGGGGGTTATGGAAAAAATATACTAAATGTATGCTATATACCAGAGTTGATGGCAATAGCCTGATCATATTATCTCATAATCTGTAGCAGATGATCTACAAAAACATAGTATGTTGGTGGAGGGGTGTTTTATGTGAATACCACACATGTACATGATTGTTTTGTGACTTTGCAACTTCTCTAATAAAAAATATATTTTAAAAAAGTAAATAGAGTTAACCAGCAAGATGGCAGCAGAGTAAAGAGCTCCTAGAATCAGCTGCTTCTATGGGGCAATTGGTGACCATCCAGAGCTATTTAGAGCACTTGTGTGGGGGCTTCAGGAGACCAGAAGTGCATCCTGCAACATCCTTGAATGAATAGAAGGAAGAAACTGCTCATCTGCAGAGAAGATTCATAAGCTGAGCACTACACGCCACAGAGGCCAGTGCCCATCCTCCACTGGAAGCACACACAACCTCGGAAGGTGTTCCAAGGCTGGAATTGGAAGTTCCACCACCCAAAAACAGGGAAGGAAGAGACGGATGTGCACCAATTTCAGCTACTGATCAGTAAATTTGGTGGGCTAAAGTATAATCCTAAGAACAACTAAAGTTTGAACCTGTCCAAATCAGAAAGAGGCCAGTAGCTGCCATCTTAACTCCCTGTCTGACAAAAGGGGAAGCGGGGCTGACTGAAAATCACAGAGCTGGTAAGGACCAGCTTCTTTCCATCTAGATCAGATTGTGCTAGCCTAAGCCAACGGCCCACCTCAGGCAGGGAGGAAGCTGGGGAGAGCTTTGCCAGGCTCTCTGGGAAATTACAAGCCATGCTACAGAGGCTGGTGATCATCCTACTTTGGCAGCACAAGCAACCCCAGGAGATATTATGTGGCAGGGGAATATCTGCCACAGATATTCCTTTTCTGAAGTTCCATTTCCCAAAACAGGGGAGGAAGAGATGGTTGGCCACCGATTTCAGTTACTGGTTAGTAAATTCAGGTGGCTAAAGTATCACCCTAAGAATAGCTAATGTTTGAGCTTGCCCAAGTAACATTGATTGTTAATGGCTGAACACTCCAATGAAAAGATATAGACTGATTGAATGGATAAAAACATATGAGTCACCTATATGTTGTGTACAAAAGACACCCCTCAGACAAAGGGACACCATCAGGTTAAAAGTGAAAGATTGGAAAAAGATTTTTGATACAAATATTAACCAAAGAAGAGCTTGAGTAACAATATTAACATTGGGCAAAATAGATTTTTATTGCAAAATGGTTATAAAGGATGAAGATAGTCATTATATATTTTTTAAAAATGGTAATTCAGCAAGAAGTAATAACTATACTAAGTATGTATGCACCTTACCTGAGTGGTCCAAGATACATGAGGCAAACACTGGAAAAGCTGAAGGGAGAAATGAATGGCTCTACAATAATACTTGGAGTCTTCAATACATGAGTATCATTATTGGAGGTTCTCAATCTGGATGGAGAATAAATAAGCAGAGAGCTTGAATTATATAATAAATGTCCTAGACCTAAAAGACACCTATATAGAATTGTACCCCCAAAAAGCAGGACATACATTCTTTTCAAGTGCTCATGTATCCTTCTCCAAGATAGACCATATTTTGTTCACAAGACAAGACTCAACAAAATAAAAAAGTTGTTTAAATTATATAAAACACTTTCTCTACTCTAAATGGAATGAAGCTGGAAATTAAGAACTGGTGGAAAAAAGGAAAATTCATAAATATATCATATTAAACAATGCATTCTTAAATAATCACTGGATAAAAGAAGAAATTGCAAGAAAATTGAGCAAATATCTTGAGATGAATTAAAAAGAGAAGATTTCTGTACACCAATAATTAGCAAAATAAGAAAATCAAGAAAAAAATTCCACTTAAAAGAGCAACCGATTGTGGGAACATGGCCAACGGGTTTGGCAGATAAGGCTTAGCTCACACTAAAACAGAAAAGAAAAAGCCAGAGGCTGCCATGGTGACTTACTTTGGAACACAGCAAACCAGGACACTGCTTACCAACTCCCAGAAGAGTGAGGGTCAGAAACATGAAGAAGCCAAACAAGTAATTGGAAATAGACAACAGCAAGGAAATAGAATAAGGAGAACAAAATTTCAAAGAGAAAACAACACACACCTAAAAACAGCAATAAAATGAAATCCTAGAATAAAGAGAGAAGCTAATCAACTGAAAAACCCACTAAGGTAAAAGGATGGCACATCAACAAAAAATTACAAACTATGTTAAAAAACAGGAAGACATGGCTCAGTCCAATGAGCAAATGAAAAACCAGGAAGAGATGCAGAACATTGAAAACTAATCAAAGATGTCTAAATAAATATCATGGGCAAGCTTAATAAAGTGAAAGAAGAGATTACAGATTTTAAGAAGACACTGGGAGAATATACTGAAGAAATTATAAGCATACATTAAAAGATAATGGATATGATGGTGATGAATGGCACAATCCAATAAACCAAAAAGACACTGGAAGCACATAACAGCAGACTTGAACAGACAGAGGAAAGAATTAACGATGAGGAAGACAAAACAACTGAAATCAAACAGAAAGTAGAACAGATAGATAAAAAGATAGAAAAAATCCAGCAGGGACTTAGGGATTTGAATGACAATACAAAACACCAAAACATATGCATTATAGACATCCCAGAAGGAGAAGAGAAAGAAAAGGGGAGAGAAGGAATGTTGGAGGGAATAATCACTGAAAACTTCCCAACTCTAAGGAGGGCAATGGATGTACATGTTAAGGAAGTGCAATGCATCCCAGTGTAAACCCCAACAGGCTTACTTCAAGACACACACTTTTCAAACTGTCCAATGCTCAAGACATAGAGAAAACACTGAAGGCAACAAGAGAAAAGATAACCATCACATACAAGAGTAGTTCAATAAGATTAAGTGCTTATGCCTCATCTGAAACCATGGAGGCCAGAAGGCAGTGATATGACATTGTTAAGGTACTGAAAGAAAAAACTTCCAGCCAAGAAATCTCTATCCAGAAAAGCTGGCATTCAAAAATGATAGAGTTCAAAATATTCAAAGATAAACAGAAATTAAGAATGTATGACAATAAGAAACTTTCACTTCAAGAAATACTAAAGGGAATGCTGCAGGTTGAAAGGAAAAAAGAGGAAAGAGAGAGTAGGAGGACAGTATAAGATGAACAAAAAAGAAAAAAAAAAGAGAAATAAAACAACATATGACATACACAAACCCAAAGAAAATATGGCTAATGTAAGTAATTCTTTCAGAGTAAGAACACTGAATGTTAATATATTAAACTCACCAGTCAAGAAACACAGAACAGCAGAATGTATTAGGAAATATGGCCCATCTGTATATTGTCTACAAGAAACCCACCTTAGACCCAGGGATTCAAAGTGGCTGAAAGTGAATGGCAGGAAAACAATCTTACAAACAACCAAAAAAGGATGGGAGTATCTATAGTAATATCAAACAAAATAGACTTTAAATGGAAAACTTTTGAAAGAGACAAAGGTGAAAAATATATATTAGTAAAAGGGGTAATCTTTCAAGAAGAAAGAAAAATCATAAATTTTTATGTACCTAATTGGGGCACCTCAGAATACATGAGGCAAACACTGGAAAAACTAATTGGAAAAATAGGTGCCTCTGCAATTATACTGCGGGATTTTAATACACCATTATCACCATTAGACAGAACATCTGACAGAGAAATAATTAAGAAATAGGCTTTGAATAATACATTAGAGTATCTGGGTCTAATAGGCATATACAGAACACTACACATAAATACACTGAGATATACATTCTTCTAGAGTGCACATAGATCATATTCCAAGATAGACCACATGATAGGCCACAGAAATATTTTCAATGAATTCAGAAAGATTGAGATTATACAAAGTAATTTTTATGACCACAGTGGAATGAAGCTGGAAATCTGTAAGGGCCAGAGAACTAGATTAGACACAAACATGGAAATTAAGCAACACATTCTTAGATAAACTGTGGATTAAGGAGGAAATATCAAAATAAATCAATTACTGCCCTGAAATGAAAGAAAATGAAAACACAAAACATCAAAACCTATGGGATGCAGCAAAAGCTGTGCTAAGAAGGAAAATCAAAGCCATAGATGCCTATATCAAAAATGAGAAAGCTAAAATAAAGAACAAACTGCATACCTGGAGAATTAGAAAAGGAGCTCTAAACTAATCCCAAATGAAGTAGAAAGAAGGAAATAACAAAGACTATAGCAAAATTAAAGGGAATAGAAAATAAGAAAGCACTAGAAAAAAACAAACAAACCCTGGTTGCTTGAGAAGATCAATAAAATAAACAAAGCCTTAGTGAGACTAACAAAGAAAAAAAGAGAAAAGATGCAAATACAGAAAATAAGAAATGAGGAAGGCAATATTGCCACTGACCCCAAAGAAATAAAGAGTATCATTACAGGATATTTGGAAAAATTATATGCCAACAAGATGGATAATTTGAAGAAATGGACAAATTCCTAGAAACTCACAAGCAGCCTACATTGATGAAAGAAGAAATTGATAAACTCAACAGACCAATCACAAGTAAACAGATAGAATCAGTCATCAAAAACTTCCCAAATAAAAGCCCAGGACCAGACACTACACAGGTGAATTGTACCAAATATTTCAAAAAGAAATAACACAAATCCAGCCAAAACTCTTCCAAAAAATAGAAGTAGAAGGAACATTGCCTAATTCATTCTATCATGCCAACATTACTCTAATACCAAAGCCAAACAAAGATGCCACAAAAAAGGAAAATTGCAGACCAATCTCTCTAATGAACCTAGATGCTAAAATCCTCAACAAAATACTTGCTAATCGTATTCAACACCACATAAAATGAATTACATACCATGACCAATTGGGTTTCATCCCGGATATACAAGGATGGCTCAACATAAGAAAATCAATGTAATACACCATATAAACAGATCAAAAGAAATAAAAATCTCATTATCATCTCTATAGATGCAGAAAAAGCATTCAACAAAATACAGCATCCTTTCCCAATAAAAAAACTGCAAAAGATAGGAATAGAAGGAAACTTTCAACACACGATAAAGGGTATATATGAAAAACACAGTTAGCATCATAGACAATGGTGAAATCCTAAAATCTTTCCCTCTAAAATTGGGAACAAGATAAGGATGCCCATTATCACACTCCTATTTAACATTGTTGTAGAGGTACTTGCTTAAACACTGAGGCAAGTAAAAGAAATAAAAGCTTCCAAATTGGAAAGGAAGAAGTAAAAATTTCACTATTTGCAGTTGACATGATCCTATACATAGAAAGCACTGAGAAATCTACAACAAAGCTTCTGAACTTATAAATGAGCTCAGTAAAGTCACAGACTATAAGATCAATGATCAAAACTCACTAGCACTTCTGTACACCAATAATGAGTAATCTGAAGAAGAAATCAAGAAACACCTTTTGCAATAGTATCTAAAAGAATCAAATACCTAGGAAATTTTTAATTAAAGATGTAAATGATTTATACACAGAAAACTACACAGCACAGTTAAAGGAAATCAAAGAATACTTAAATAAATGGAAGAATATTCCCTGTTCATGGATAGGAAGAATAAATATCATTAAGCTGTCTATCCTACTCAAACTAATCTACAGATTTAATGCAATCCCAATTAAAATCAACTCAGCACTTTTAATGAATTGCAAAACCTAACTACACAATTTATTTGGAAGGGTTAGGGCCCCCAAATATCCAAAGACATATTGTAAAAGAAAAATGAAATTGGAGGAATTACACTACCTGACTTTAAAATATACTACAAAGCTGCAGAGGTCAAAATTACATGGTATTGACACAAGGATAGACAGACCAACCAATGGAAACAAATTAAGAGTTCTGATGTATATCTTTGTGTATACAATCATCTGATATTCAACAAGGCCACCAAGCCCACTCAGCTGGGAGACAATTGCCTTTTCAACAAATAGTGCTTGGAGAAATGGATATCCATATCCAAAAGAATTAGAGAGGAACAACATCTCACACCTTATACAAAAATCAATTGGCAATGGAACAAAGATCTAAATATAAGAGCAAGGCCATAAAAATCTTGGAAGATAATGTAGGGAAGGATCTACAAGTCCTTGTAATAATAAATGTTTTCGTGAATTTCACTCTCAAACCATGAGAAGTGAATGAAAAAAATAGACAAATGAGATATCCTCAAAATTACATCTTTTGAACCTCAAAGGAGGTTATCAAGAAAGTAAAAAGTTAGCTGACCCAAAGGGAAAAAAAAAAATAGTTGACCACCATATATCTGATAGGAGCCTAATATCCAACATATATAAAGAAACTTACAGCTCAATAATAAAAATACAAACAACCCATTTAAAAAATGGGAAAGCACCTTGATAAGAGAGTTCTCCAAGGAAGAAATACAAATGGCTAAAAAGCAAATGAAAAGAGGCTCAACATCACTAGCTATTAGGGAAATGCAAATCAAACCTACAATGAGTACCATCTTTCACCCATTAGACTGGCGGCTATTAAAAAAACAGAGAACGTTAAGTGTTGGAGAGGATATGGAGGAATGGGAAACCTCATCCACTGCCAGTGGGAATGTAGAATGATCCAGCCTTTGTGGGGGACCATTTGGTGTTTCCTCAAACAACTAACTATAGAACTGCCATATGACCCAGCAACTCCACTGCTGGTATATACCCAGAATATTTGAATGCAAAGAAATGAAAAGATATATGCACAATAATGTTCATAGTGGCTTTATTCACTATTGCCAAAAGTTGGAATCATCCCAGATGTCCACCAACATATGAATGAATAAACAAAATGTGGTGCATACATACAATGGAACATTACACAGCTGTTATAAGGAATACAGTGCTAACACATGGGATAACATGGATGACTATTGAGGACATTATGTTGAGTGAATCAAGCCAGGCATGGAAGGACAAATATTACATGACTCACTGATATGAACTAAGGAAATTGAGCAGACTCAGAGAGCTATTATCTGGAAGATAGGCTTACAGGAAATAGAAAGGTAGAAGAAGGTTGTGAGCCAATGCCCATGCAGACATAACCTATGATAAGGTGACAGTGTGTAGTTACACATTGAAGGGAAATGACATGTTGGTAGTGGTATTATTGGGTTGGGTGGTGCAGGTTTGACAAGTAGGTAGATTGAGGAGAGTGGTTTGGAAGGTGCAGGGAACATGGGGGACAGTTGGGAGAGTGACCAGGTGAAAACTGGAGAATGGCAGGTAGATGGTTGAAACTACAATGTTGGGAACACTCTTATGGGAATATGACAAGGAAGAGTTACTGGTTTAGGGTGTTGGATTGGGGAGCATTTGGGACAGGGTTTACCTGGAGCAGCCTTCTAGGGAATGTGTGCATGATCATTTTGTCATAATGTGTTGTATTAGTGGATGGTACCCACATAATGAGTGGGAAGGAGTTGAAATGAGATCCTGGGGAGGACTGATATTTTTACAAATATGTATGGGAGTCTTTCAAGAGCATGGACAGTTCCTAATAGGTGAGTACATACCAGTGTGTCAAGACATCAGTGTTGTTGCAAGTAACTATGAATCTTGTCACCCAAGGAGTGAATACAGGTGGTCGCAATGGGCCCTGAGGGAAGGGGGAGGAAGTAATAGATTAGATCGAACAGGGGGTATTTCGTGGGCAATGGATGTGTACTACATGATCTTGCAAAGATGGACACAGGCCATGTTAAATATCTTCAAAATTTATAAAAGTGTGTGGTCTAAAATATAAACCATAATGTAAACCATTGACCATGGTTAGTAGCTGTGATTCACTGTTTGTATATCAGTTGTAACAAAGGTACAATCCACATATAAAAAGGTATTAGTACAGGAAGGGGTAAAAGGGGGAGGGTGTTGTGTATATGGGAGTCCCCTGCATTCTGTATGTGTCTTTACTGTGACCTAAAACTTCTTTGAAAACAAAATGAAAAACAGTAAGACATTGGGGAATAAATGGAAGAAAATGTCATTGTACATACAGGGCACCAGATATTACAGTGATGAAAGGCAAAATGTTTTTAAAAATTAATATTTTTCATTATTTTTAATATCAAAATCTTTAAATTTTATTTTTAAATTTTTTATGTGTTTTATTTCTTATATTTACACCTATCATTATTATTTCATTTTCCTATTAAATTTATCTGGCTATTTTATTGGCTTCATTTTTGAGGAAGCTTGGGATCACAGAAGGGTTACAACTAGAAGAGGGAAGGATCTTTGGTGTGGGGTTTCAGTGATGGGGGATACATGGGAGGAAGTTCACCTGGGCTTAAATATAAGATATATAAATATGTTCAATTGTGCTCAGGGCATTGTAACAGTTGGTGGAGACACACACAATAACCTAGAGAATATTGAATTCCCATCCTGGAGAGCTCTGCCACATTCTCTAATGGAGCAGCAACAGTCCTCCAAGTGCAGGAGCAATGAATGGCAAAGTAAATGGTCCATTGATGGGCCCTTGATATTGATGACTATGTTTGTGAGCCATTGCTCTTGAAATTGAAACTTAGCCTAGTGTTGTGGGGTGCCTTAGAGTTGCCTCCTGAGGGCCTCCTTGTTGCTCAAATGTGATCTCTTTCTAAGCCAAACTCAGCATATAAATGCATTACCTTACCCCCAGAGTGGGATATGACTCCCAGGTATGAGTCTCCCTGGCACCAAGGGATTACTACCAAGCACCAACTAGCAAAGTAAATGGAAAAACACCTCAAATAAAAGGGTGAAAAGGTAAAGACAAGTGAGTTTTTATAGCTAAGAGACATCAAAGTTTGTTGAGAGGTCATCCCAGAGGTAATGCTTATGCACATCTCAGCAGGATCTCATAGACTGCCAAAGTGGATAGTTCCCCAAAAAGTGGGGCTCCTGAGGACTCTGGAGATATCCAGGTCCTATGGTCAGGGCAGATAGCTCCAGATATTGGTGCCTTAAAAGTGGGTCCATTTTAGGGTTTGTGTTTCTGAGAGTGAAAGAGTTGGACTCATTTATGGCTTCCCTACACATGGCTCATCTGTCCCTGCTATTTAAACTTGTGCTTGATACTGGAGTTGTTGGTGTATATCTAAGAGAATGGAATCTTTGGACTGTCCATGTGCTAGCTCAGCCCAGAGCCTTAGCAGAGTTACAAGATATACTCTACCATTCACTGGAGTCACCTAGGACAACTAACAAGGAGGTGAGGATTGAAAACCACCATACCAAAGAAATGAGAGAGCCTACAATTGCAAGAAAGAGAGTCCCATCCATTGCCTGTATGAGATTGAAGAGCTCTCTCATTTAGAGTTCGAGTGGACATCACAATCTCAGAATCTTCAGGATTGAGGAATGAAATGTGGCCTAGAGAGGAATTACTGGTATTCTACTATAGACATATTGTGATTCTGGCAATTGAAGAAAAAAACAATACTGATGTACAGGAAATGGCCACTGGAGTCCCTGAGGGCAGGGAGAGGGAAAAGAGTTATAATACAAGGGATTTTTTGGCTCTTGGGAATCATCCTGAATGACATTGCAATGACAGATATAGGCCATTTTATGTCATCCCAGAACATGTAGAACTGTGTGGAAGAGAGTGTAGACTACAATGAGAACTATGGCACATGTTCAGTGGCAGTGCTCCAGGATGCATTTATAATTTGCAATGAATGTGCCACACTAGTGAAGGATGTTGATGTGAGAGGCTGTGGGATGTGTGGGGAGTGGGGCATAAGGGAATCCCTATATTTTTGTGTAACATTTATATAATACGTGTCTTTTAAAAAATGAAAAAAAAATTTAAAGGCAGTGATTAAATCTAGAGAGAGAGGCAAGTCTTAGAAAGAATGATTTGTGTGAATTTTGTCACTTTTATGGAATAAAATCTTGAAAAAATAGAAAAATGTAAAATAAAATAAAATAATAAAATAAAATAAAATAGCAACTAAAAGGATCAAATACCTGGGAATACATTTTACTAAAGATAGAAATGGCTTTTATTCAGAAAGCTGCACAACACTGTTAAAGGAAATCAAAGATCTACATAAATGGAAGAATATTCTCTGTTCATGAATAGGAAGACTAAACATCATTAAAATGTGTATCTTGGGAAAAGGCTGTGTCTCAAGTGATTAAGCTCCTGCCTACCATATGGGAGATTCCAGCTTCATATCCCAGGGCCTCCTGGTGAAAGCAAGCTGGCCCGTATGGTGAGCTTACCCATGCAGCAAGCTGGCCTCCATGGTGACCTGATCTATGCAGTATGCTGGCCCACACGGAGACCTGGCCCAAGTGGAGAGTGGGCCTGCACAAAGAGCTGGTGCAACAAAAAGAAACAAAGAGGAGAGGCAATGATAGGCACAACAAACCAGGGACCTGAGGTGGCTCAACTGATTGAGTGCTTCTCTCCCACTTTGGAGGCCACAGGATTGATTTCCAGTGCCTCTTAAAGAGAAGAGGAGAAGAGAAGACAAGCAGACACAGAGAGCACACACTGAATGAACAGAGATGACACAGAGAGCAAGACAGCAAGTGTGAAAAAAACAAGGGGGAATAAATAAATAAAATAAATCTTTAGAAAAAAGATGTCTATGTTACCCAAACTGATTTAAACATTGAATGCAACCCCTATAAAAATTACCACAGCATTTTTTTACGGAGTTAGAAAAGCTAACAATAAAATTTATTTGGATAGGCAAAGGTCCCAAATAGCCAACAAATCTTAAAATGATGAAAGACACACTGTCAAAAATATTTTCTTATTTCAAGTTTTTAGAAAATAAAGTATTTTATTTACATTTAAATTTTTCATTTTTATTTCATTTTCTTATTAATTATGTTTGGTTATTTTGTTAGTTTTGCATCACAGAATGGCCACAACTGTAGAAGGGAAAGATCATTGGTCTGTGGTGTCAGTGATGGGGGATGAATGGGAGGAGGTTCACTTGGGGCATAATATTAAGGCATATGAATGTGTTCAAGTGTTCATGGACATTGTCACAGTTGGTGGATAGCCACACAGTAACCAAAAGAATATAGAATTACCATTCTGGGGAGCTCTGTCACATTCTGTAATGGGACAGCAAGAATCCCCTGAGTACAGGGGCAGTGACTAGAGGAAGAGGATGGACCATTGATGAGCCCTTAGTGATGAATGTACTTATGAACCTTTAATTTTGAAAGTGAACCTTAAACTTGTATTTTATGTTGCCTAAGAGTTACATCCTTAGAGCCTCCTTCTTACTCAAGGTAGTTCCTCTCTAAGCCAAACTCATCATTAAATACATTACCTTTCCATCAGCATAGGGCATGACTCCTGAGGATGAAACTCCCTGGCAATGAGGGATTATTACCAAGTGTCAACTAGCAATGCACCTGGAAAAAGACCTTGACTGAAAGGAGGAAAGGGTAAATACAAATGAGATTTTATGGCTAAGAGATTTCAAAGTGAGTCTGGAGGTTATTCCAGACGTTATGTGTATGCATATTTCAGCAGGATCTCATTGACTACTACACTAAAAATTGCCACAAATAGTGGGGCTTCTGAAGAATCTAGAGACATCCAGACACTATTCGCAGAGCAGACATCTCAGGACTTTGGCACCCTAACAATGGGCCCCACTTTGGAATTTATGCTTCCCAGGGTGACCAAGATGGACTCATTTGTGGTTTCCCTACATATGGCTCTTCTGCCCCTTCTGTTTGAAACTTCAGTTAGTACTAGAGTTGATAGGTGTATGTCCAAAAGACTTTAATCTTTGGGCTTTCCAAGTGGCAGTTGGGCCGTGAATCTCAACAGAGTTGCAACACCTACTCTCCAGTTCATTGGACTCACCAAGAACAACTAAAAGGGAGATGATGATGGACAACACCCATCCCAAAGAACAGAGAAAGTCTGCAACTTCAAGCAAAATAGTCCCATCCATCTGCCCCATGGAATCTAAGACACTTCTCAATTAAAGGCAAAGTAGGCATCAGCATCCCAGAATCCTCTACCTGGAGAATGAATGGTGGACTAGAGGAGACTTACTAATTTTCTACCAATGACTTATTGTTATTCCAGAAATGGAATAACTTTTATCATTGATTTGTAGGCAGTGGTCACTGGAGTTATTGAGGGGAGGGAGAGGGAAAAACAGGTGTAATATGGGCGCATTTTCAGGATATTGGGACTGTCCTGAATGACATTGCAATGATGGATATAGGCCATTTTATATTTTGTCATAACTTAGAAAATCATGTGGGCAGAGTTTAAACTATAATCCTCACATAATGGCAATGCTCCAAAAGGTGTTCATTAATTGTAACAAATGTACCACATTATTGAAGGATGTTGTTAATGTGGCAATGTGTAGGATGGGTAGGGATTGGGGCATAAGGGGATCCCCTACATTTTTATGTAACACTTATGTAATCTAAAGCACTTAAAAAATTTTTAATTAAAAAATCAAATATAAAACCTTACTGATAACCATGTTGATCTACCTATCCTAGATATTAAATAATTGAAAATATTTAGAAAAACAAGAGAACACAACATATCAAAACCTATGTGACACCCCAGAGGCAGTGCTGAGTGAAAAATTTATAGCCCTCAATGCTTAGATTAAAAAAGACGAAAGATCTAAAATTAATGATCTAATTTCCCTCCTGAAGGAACTAGAAAAAGAATAGCAAATTAATCCCAAACCAGCCAAAAGGAAAAAATAGTAAAAATCAGAGCAGAAACAAATGAAATCAAGAACAAAACAAAACAAAACAAAAAACAATAAAGAGAATCAACAAACCAAAATTTTGAGAAGATCAACAAAATCAACAAACACTTATCTACACTGGCAAAGAAAAAAACAACAACACAGAAATACAAGTAAATAAAATCAGAAATGAGATTTAGAACATTACCACTGACCCCAGATAAATGAGAAATCATGAAAGGATACCATAAAGAACTGAATGCCAAAAAGCCAGACAATGTGGATGAGATGGACAAATTCCTAGAAGCACACGAAACAACTACATTGACTCCAGAAAAAACAGACCTCAACAAATCAATCAAAAGGGAAGCGATTAAAATAGTCATCAAAAACTTTCCAAAGATGAAAGGCCCAGGACCAGTTGGCTTCACAGGTGAATTCTACCAATCATTAAAAGAGGATCTAATACCAATGTTGCTCATATTCTTCCAAAAAATGGAACAGGAAACAAAGCTACCGTCTAATACTATAAAGCCAATATCACCCTGATACCAAAATTAGATAAAGATACTACAAAAAATAAAAATGACAGACCAATATCTCTAATGAATATAGATGTCAAAATCCTCAACAAAATGCTTGCAAACTGATTCCAAAAGTACATTTAAAGAATTATACATGATGATCAAGTGGGTTTATCCCAGGTATGCAAGGGCAGCTCAACACAAGAAAAGCAATCAGTATAATAAAGCACACTGATTAATTGAAGAAAAATCACCTCATCCTCTTGATTGATGCACAAAACGCATTTGACAAAATTCAGCACCCTTTCTTGATAAAAACTCTCCAAAAGATAGGAATAAAAAGAAGCTTTCTCATTATAGTAAGGTGTATATATGAAAAATCTACAGCTAGCACTGTACTCAACAGTGAAGAACAAGACAAGGATGCCCACTGTCACCATTGTTAGTCAATATTTTTCTAGACACTCTAGCTAGAGCAATTAGATTAGATAAGGAAATAAAAGGAGCCCAAATAGGAAAACAGGAAGTAAAACTTTCACTCTTCACTGGTGATATAATATTATATCTAGAAAATCTTGAAAAATCCACAAGAAAGCTACTACAATTAGGAGACGAGTTCATCAAAGTGGTATGATACAAGATTAATATGTATACATCAAAATTGTTTCTACACACTTTTGATATGCAATCATTGGAGAAAATCAGGAAAAAAATTCCATTTATAAAAGTGACTGAGGGAAAAGTGGCAAGATGGCATCAGTTTATAAGGGCACTCACCATCTCTCACAGAAAACATGGCTGAGTAAGGGCAAGATCCTGTCTGAATGAGCTGTTTTGGGAACCCACACAGCAGAAGGCTTCAGGGCATTGATATGGAGGGAGCTGGACAAGAGATAAATAGCTCAAGGTGCTGCACACATGTTTCTTGTTTGCTGTGTTTCCTCTTCTTTAATTTCCGCTTCTCTGTGTATACCAATTTTGTCTACCAACGTTCTTTTCCTTCTTTCATCTTTCTATCTTCCACTTTCTGTTGTTGTTCTTAAATTCCACCTCTCTTTGTTTAGTCCTCAATTTCTCTGGTTTTTATTTCTATCTCATCTATCCTGTTTTCTTTCATTTATTAATTTTTTCCTTTTGTCTTTTCTTTTCTCTTTCCCTCTCTCCTCATCATTCTGGCCTTTTAATTCATTCTATATATTTTTCTCTATTTGTTTTCCCATTACATTATTGATACTCCACTTTTTAACATTTCTATTACTCTACATTGCTTACATGAGTTAAATATTCATTTTCCAAGGTCTTATATGGTTCCTTTTCTAACTTTTACTATTATTATTACTATTACCCTTTTTCTTTTCTTCCCTTTTTCACTTTCTCTGGACCTAATCTTTTTCCTTCAGGGGAACATAGACAAGAGCAAAGAAATAGAATAAAAGGAAAAAAGTATAATAGCAACTGAAACAATAAAATATTTAGGAATAATCTTAACCAAGGACATAAAGGTCCTGTATTCAGAGAACTACAAAACATGGCTAAAGAAACTGAAGAAGACTTATGTAAATAGAAGGACATTCTCTGTTCATATTTTGGAAGATTAAATATAGTTAAGATGCCAATTCTATTCAAAGTGATTTACAGATTCAAAGCAATCCCAATAAAATTCCCAACAGCCTTTTCTGCAGAAAAGAAAAAGCCAATAATAAAATTTATATGGAAGGGTAAGGGGCCCTGGATAGCCAAAAATATCTTTAAAAAGAAGACAAACTTGGATTACTCTCACTTCCTGATTTTAAAGCATGTTACTTAGCTACAGTGATAAAAACAGCATGGTAGTGGCTTAAAGATAGAGTGACGAATTTATGCAACGTAAGTATCTTTAAAAAATTAAAAATTAAAACAAAATAGAGGAATCCTATGTACCCCATCACCTCTCCCTCCTGTGCTTTCAAATATTAACAACATATTTCTTTTTTAGTACATTTCTTAAAATTGATGAATTCATATTGAAGCATTGCACTAATCAAGGACTGTAGATTACTTTATAGTTTACCCTTTGCCCCAAACAGTTTTATAGTTTTTAACAAAATGTATAAGGACCTTTATCTGTCATTGCAATGTCATGCAGAAAAATTCCAATGTCCCCAAAATGCCCACATGTTGCATCTATTCTTCCCTCTCCCTCCCTTCAGAACCTCAAGTGGCCTCTGATTTTATATCAATGATGCAAGTTCTTTCATTGCTAAAATAATAACTCTACTTTAATCCACATTTGCTTTCTCCCCTGATGTTTGTTTATTCCTCATTCTTGATGATTTTGGGAGGTGATGCCCACCCTGCCTCCAATTGAGAGAATGATTAGGTCCTATGGGTCATATGGATGGAACTGTATTCCCTGCAGTGGCAGACCCTCTCTGCTTCCTGGGATGAGTGTTGTCCATCATCATCCTCTTGATAGTTGTCCTGGGTTGGTCTGATAAACTGAAGAGTAGGTGTAGCAACACTGCTGAGATTCAGGACTGAACAGGTATATGAACAGACTGAAGATTTAAGTCTCTGGGACATATATTTAACAAGTGTAGTCCTAATTATACTTTCAAATTAAAGCAGCAGAAAAGCCATGTGTACGGAAATTATAAATGATACTAACTCTGTTTAAATTGGGGAGCATATATTCCACACTAAAGCCACTGACAGTGTGCTGAATTCCTGAGATTTTCTGCTCTGCCTATAGTGTCTTGATGTCTCTAGATCCCTCAGGAGCCCCACTGTTAGAGGCAATGTTTACTGTGGCACTCAATGAGATCCTGCTTAGACATGCATTATTGTAACCTTTCTAATAACCTCCCAACACATTTTGAATTCTCTAAGTCATAAAAACTCATTTGTATTTAATATTTCCTCCTATTTGTCAAGGACATTTCCAGATTCATTGTTAGTCATAGTTTGGTAATAATCTTTCAGGTCCAGGGAGGCTCATCCACAGGAGTCATGACCCATGTCAGGGGGAAGGTTGTATGTTTACATGCTGAGTTTAGCTTAGAGAGAGGCCACAATAGAGAACAAAGGTGCTTCAAGAGGTAACTCATAAGCCATATATAATAGTAGGCTTACTTTCAATTTCACAAGTAAGGTTTCCTAAGTACAGCCATCAATATCAAGGGCCTGTTGTAATGATCCATCTTCCCACCCTAGGCACTGCCCTTGTACTTGTGGTACTCTTACTGCTCTATTAGAGAATATAGCAGGACTTCCCAGGATGAAATTCAATATTTTTTGGTTATTGTGTGGGTCTCCACCCACCAAGACAATGAACCATAGTACTTAAACATATTCATATGCCATAGAGGCATGTCCAGGTGCACCTCTCCCCACACATCCCCCCATCATTGACACCCAACACCAGTGATCCTTCTCTGCCACTCTTATGACCCTTCGATGACCCAATATATCCTCAAAAACAAAACCAAAAAAATAAACAAATAAAAATAAAATAATAGTAATAATGAAAAATAGCAAATAAAATAAAAATAATAAATAAAAAAATCATTCTGTCATTTATCAATATGTTATCTTTTATGTACAGTGACAATTTCTTCCATATGTTCCTGCAATGTCTTATTTTTTTCATTTTATATTCAAAGAAGCTTTAGGATACAGAAAAGTCACATAGAAAATATATGGAATTTCCATGTAATCAAAACTTTCCCACTCTCCCCTATTAATAACATTTTACATGTATATGGTTCATTTGTTACAATTCTGAAGCATCACTACTAACCATGCTTAATTGTATGCATTATGATTTATATTTTGTGCATACACTTACATTCATTTTGACAAACTTTAAAAAGACCTATATCCATCATTGATAAGATCATACAGAACAATTCCAAAGCCCTAAAAATGCCTTATGCTAGATCCATTCTACTTTCCCCTCCTGTCAGTATATATGTTAACCACTAAGATTCAATATTTGATGATTAAGGTTTATAGTTACATACAATAATATTGAGGGCTTGATATGGTTGTCTGTTTTCTTTTATTAAACACTGCCTATGTTCTCATGAGATTCTTGTCCCTCTAATTGAGAAATTAGCAGGATGCCCCAAGATGGTCTTTTCTTATTTACTGTGTGAGTCTCCACCCATTGAGATAACAAACTATGACAAGATGCACACTTTCATATTCTATAGAGGCATGCCCTTGCACACCGTATTCTGCATATAACATGCCCCTGATGCCCTAAACCAGTAATCCTCCCCTGCCATATTTGCCAAAAGAACATTTCCACCATTGTAGTTTTAACCACAGACCTGCAAGTCACCAGAGTTCACTGTACCTTCCTCCAACACTTTTCTTTCCTCAAACCATCCCCCCAGTTCTATTGATAGTCCGACCCAAGACTGCACACTACTCCCTTTCATATTCCTGCACCCTAGAACCAAATCTCATCACTTCATCACTATCACCCCATCCAGTGCCCAACCTTCCACCTCATACATTTTGCCCATATTGAGCATTGCTTCACCAACCTCTATTCCCTTTCTGTCTCCTGATAACTTATCTTCCAGAATCTAGCTCTGTGAGTATGCTCAATTTGCTTAAGTAATATCATTGAAGTCAGGTAATATTTGTCATTTACTCAACATAAGGTCTGCAAGTTTAATCCTTGCTGTCCATGTATTAATAACTGCATTCCTTCTTACAGGTGAGTAATATTCCACTGTATGTACATACCACAATTTTTTTGATCCATTCATCTGTTGATGGGCACTTGGGTTGCTTCCAAGTTTTGGCAATAATGAATAATGCCACAATGAGTATTTGTGTTCATATATATCTGTTTGTGTCCCTGCTTTCAATTCTTCTGGGTATATTCCCAGAGGCAGGATTGATGGACCATATGTCAGTTGTGTAGTTATCTTCCTGAGGACAACCAAAGTGTCCTCCACAATGCCTGCACCAATCTACATTTCCACCAGTGGTAGATGAGTGTTCCTTTACTCCACATCCTCTCCAATACTTGCAGTCCTCTTATTTTTTAAATGGTTACCAGTTTAAGATGTGTAAGGTGATATCTCATGTTGTTTTGATTTGCATTTCCTTAATAGTTGGTGATGTTGAGGACCGTTCATGAGCTTTTATTCCATTTGTATTTTTTTTTTTCAGAACTGTCTATTCAGATTTCTTGCCCATTTTTAAAATGGGTTGTTTTTCTTTTTCTTTTTGAGATTTAGGGTTTATTTATATATCCTGAATATTAGGCCCTTAGCAGATAGATGGTTACCAAATATTTTCTCCCATTGAGTAGGCTGCCTTTTCACTTTTTGACCAACTCCTTTGAAGTGCAAAAGATTTTAAATTTGAGAATGTCCCATCTATCTATTTTATCTTTCATTACTTGTGCTTTATGTGAAAATTTTATGAAACCATTTCCTGTTACAAGATCTTGTAGAATCTTCCCTGCATTGTCTTCTAGGAATTTTATGGTCTTGGCTTTTATATTTGGGCCTTTGAACCATCTTGAGTTAATTTTTGTCTAGGACATGAGAGGGTAATCCTCTCTCATTCGTTTGGATATGGATATCCAGTTTCCCAGCACCATTTTTTGAAGAGGCCATTCTTTCCCAGTTGAGTGGGCTCAGTGTCTTTGTTGAATAGCAGTTAAAATTATATGTGAGGATGTATGTCAGAAATCTTAAATAAGTTCCATTAATCAGAATGTCTAACCTTTTGGCACAACTAGTAGTTTTGACCACTGTAGCTTTGTGGTATGCTTTAAAGTCAGATAGTGTGATTCCCCCAATTTTGCTTTTCTTTTTCAATGTTTTTTGCCTATCCCTGAATAGGCCCTTTGCCCTTTCAAATAAATTTCATAACTAGATTTTACAACTCCACATAAAATGCTATTGTAAATTTTATTAGGATTGAATTAAATCTGTAAACCAATATGGGTGAATAGACATCTTAATGATGTTTAGTCTTCCAATCCATTAACATGGAATATTCTTCCATTTATTTAGGTCTTCTTTGAACCACTTTCACAATTTTGTGTAGTTTTCTGTGTAGAAGTCCTTTACTCCTTTAGTTAAGTTTATTCCTAGGTATTTGGTTCTTTTCATTGTTATAGTAAATGGAATCTTTTGCTCATTATTTGTGTTTAGAAATGTTATTGATTTTTGTATGTTGATCTTATACCTTGCCACTTTATTGAACTTGTTCATCAGCTCTAGAAGCTTTTTTACAAATTTCTCAGGGCTTTCTATGTATAGGATTATGCCATCTGTACGTAATGAAATTTTATTTCTTCTTTTCCAATTTGGATGCCTTTAAACCTTTTTCTTGCCTAAGTGCTTGAGAAAATACTTCAACGACAATGTTAAATAAGGGCAGTGACAGTGGGCATCCTTGTTTTGTTCTAGATAATAGAGGGAAAGCCTTTAGCATTTCACCATTTAATATGATGTTAGCTTTGTGGTTTTCATACATACCTTTACCATGCTAAGGAAGATTCCTTCCAGTCTTAAGTTTTGAAGTGTTTTTATGAAAAAAGGATGCTGTACTTTGTCAAATGCTTTTGCTGCATCAATAGAGATGATCATATGATTCATTTTTCTTTCAATGTGTTAATGTAGTGTTACACATCGATTGATTTTCTTATGCTGAACCCTCCCTGCAAACCAGGGATTTTGTTATGTAGTATAATTCATTTCATGTATTGTTGAGTATGATTAGCAATGATTTTGTTGAGGATTTTTGTATCCTGGTCTATTAGAGAGATTTGTCTGCAGTTTTCCTTTCTTGTGGTATATTTACGTGGTTTTGTTATTAGGGTGATGTTGGCATCATAGAATGATTTTGGCAATGTTCCCTAAATTTCTAATTTTTGAAAGAGTTTAAGCAGGATTCATGTTAGTTCTTTTGAGAATGATTAATAAAATTCACCTATGAAGCCATCTGCTCTTGGGCTTTTCTTAGTTGGAAGATTTTTGATGACTAATTCAATCTTGTTACTTTTGTTTGGTCTGTTGAGTTAATCAATTTCTTCTTTCATCAATGTAGGCTGCTTGTGTGTTTCTATATGATTTAGAGGTTTAAATCATCTTAAACCTTAAACCAAAAGGTCCAGCAACAAAAGAAAAAATTGATTAATGGGACCTCCTCAACATTAAACACTTTTCACCACAATGGACATTATCAAAAGGTGAAAGTACAGCAAATTCAATGGGAGAAAATATTTGGTAATAATATATCTGATAAGAGTTAAATACTCATGATATATAAAGAGATCATATAACTCAATAATACAAACACAAATTAACTGATTGAAAAATGGGCAAAAGACTTGAAAAGCCAACTATCTAAAGAAGAAATACAAATGGTGAAGAAACACATGAAATAATGTACAATATCACTAGCAATTAGGGAAATGTAAATCAAAACTACAATAAGATATCTTTTCACACTTATTAGACTGGCTGCTACTAAAATGTCAGAAAACTGTAAATGTTGGAGACGATGTGGAGAGATAAGAACACTTATTCCCTGTTGGGAATGTAGAATGCATAGTCACTGGAGGATTCTTTTGCAGTTCCTAAGGAAGTTGAATATAGACTTGCCATGGGACCCAGCAATACCATTTTAGGTATGTACCCAGAAGAACTGAGAGTAATGACACAAATAGATATCACGATGCCAATGTTCATATTGGTGTTATTCTAGACATTTTGGAAGCAACCTAGCTGTCCATCAAATGAAGGATGGTTAAACAAGTTGTGGTGTGACCCGGCCCGTGGGTCAGTCAAACCGGAACCTGAAAGAGGGAGTGGGAATGGTGGGGACAAGAGACACGAAGAATGGAAACAAGACAAAGCTCTGATCAAGTCTCGTTTATTCAAGTTAAGTTGGGGTTATAAATAGCGGGTTCTTGGAGGGGTTATCTGATGTGGACCTCAGCAAGTTGCTAGGTAACAAACTACAGCCTGGTCAGCAGATTTACAAGAAAAGATGTAGCGAGTACAGGGAGATAGAAACTTAGTGCGGGACATGCACAATGACATTTGGCCAAATGCCCAAAGTTGGAGTGCCCAAATAAAATAAAAGAGGAGATGGTGTTAGTTCTAAGAACGGCCATGATAAAGCAGATGCCGAGGGCAGCTTCCCACAGGTCCCCCTTCTTTATAATATTTTTTGAAGGTGGTAGACTGATGTATGGCCAGTCTTGAGGGGACCTCACTCCATGAGGAATGCAGGCAAATTTATTTAGGCTGAAGCTGCTTTATATACTACAAAGCTGATAACAAAATTAGGGCATCTTTTCATTAGTT
>JAQZBX010018684.1:0-34399 GCA_029593785.1 Cabassous unicinctus | reverse complement strand
ACTAATAGTGAAACATAGCTACTAAACATTGTCATTGGTTTACACTATGGTTTACATTTTAGACCGTATACTTTTATAAATTTTGATGATATTTACCATGTCCTGTGTCCATCACTGCATGGTAATGATGAGCATTTCCACTGGCCACTAAATACCACCTTTTTAATCTATTCTATTCCTCCCAACTCATCCCCCACCCCAGGGACCACGATGAACCCCTGGTTTGTCTCGTTGGATGACAAAATTCATAGTTACATGCAACAAGGGGTCTTAACACACTGGTTTGTCCTCCTCTATTAGGAACCGCCTTTGATCTTGAAAGAGTCCTACCTGTCTATTTCTGAATAAATTGGTCCTCCCATAGATGGGAGTCCAATTCCTTCCTGCTCATTATGTGACTTTCCGCCCACTGAAACAACCCATTATGACAGAATGAACACACACACTCCCTCAAAGCCTACTCAAAGAGCACCCTGTCCCAAATGCGCCCCCAACCAACATCCTAAACCAGTGACCCTTCCTTGTCGTATTGCCAAAAAAGCATTCCCACCTCTGTACTTTCCATCTCATACCCACAAATCCCCAGTGTTCACCTGGTCCCTCTCCCAACCCTCCCACCAGTATCCTGGACCTTCTAACCCACCCTTCCTAATATACCCACCTGTCAACCCTGCAACACCTAACACAATAATGTCAATACCTTCCAGTCCTATCCCTTCAAAACGCAACTACACTTTATCACTTTACCATAGACTACATCAGTATGGGTGATGGGGCACAAACTTCTCCTCTCTTTCTATTTATTGTAAACCTATCTTACAGACAATAGCTCCCTGAGACTGCTCAATTTCCTTAATTCATATCAGTGAGGCCATGTACTGTTCATCCTTCAATGCCTGGCTTGCTTCATTCAACATGATGTCTTCAAGATTCATCCATGTTATCCCGTGTGTTAGCACTTTATTCCTTCTTACAGCTGAGTAATATTTCATTGTATGTATGTAGCACATTTTGTTTATCCATTCATCTGTTGATGGGCACCTGGGTTGATTCCAATTTTTGCAAATTGTGAACAATACCCCTATGAACATTGGTGTGCATATATCTGTTCGTGTCTTTGCTTTCAGTTCGTCTGGATATATACTCAGCAGTGGAATCGCTAAATCATATGGAAGTTCTATGGTTAGTTCTTTGAGGAACTGCCAAACTGTCCTTCTTAGTGGCTGGACCATTCTACAATTCCACCAACTGTGGATGAGGGTTTCCACTCCTCCACATCCTCTCCAACACTTGCAGTCTGCTGATTTTTTTTAATAGCTGCCATTCTAATGGATGTAAGATAGTATCTCATTGTAGTTTTGATTTTCTTTTCCCTAATAGCTAGCGATGCCGAGCACTTTTTCATGTGCTTTTTAGACATTTGTATTTCTTACTTGGAGAAGTGTCATTTCAGGTTACTTGCCCATTTTTTAAATAGGTTGTTTGTCTTTTTATGTTAGAGGTGCATAATTTCTTTGAATATGCAGGATATTAGGCTCCTATCAGACATATGGCTGCCAAATATTTTCTCCCATTGGGTAGGCTGTCTTTTTACTTTCTTGATAATGTCCTTTGAGGTGCAGAAGTTTTTAATTTTGGGGAGATCCCATTTATCTATTTATTTTTCTTTGCTGCTCGTGCTTTGGGTGTGAAGTTCATGAAACCATTTCCTATTACAAGGTCCTGTAGGTGCTTCCTACATTATCTTCCAAGGTCTTTATGGTCTTGGCTCTTATGTTTAGATCTTTGATCCATATTGAGTTGATTTTTGTGTAAGGTGTGAGATGGTATTCCTCTCTCATTCTTTTGGTTATGGATATCCAGTTCTCCAAGCACCATTTGTTGAAGAGGCCATTCTCTCCCAACTGAGTGGGCCTGGTGGCCTTGCCAAATATCAGATGACTGTATATGCGAGGATCTATATCGGAACTCTCAATTTAGTTCCATTGGTCAGTATGTCTATCCTTGTGCCAATACCATGCAGTTTTGACCACTGTAGGTTTGTAGTATGTTTTAAAGTCAGGTAGTGTGATACCTCCATTTTCATTTTTCTTTTTCAATATTTCTTTGGTTATTCGGGGCCTCTTACACTTTTAAACAAATTTTGTAGTTACTTTTTCGATTTCATTAAAAAATATAGTGATGATTTTTATTGGGATTTCATTAAATTTGTAGTTTAGTTTGGGTAGGATAGACATCTTGTTGAAGTTTAGTCTTCCTATCCACGAACAGGGAATATTCTTCCATTTATTTAAGTCTTTTTTGATTTCCTTTAACATTGTTGTGTAGTTTTTTTTAAATATAAGTCCTTTTCCTCTTTAGTTAAATTTATTCCTAGGTATTTGATTCTTTCAGTTACTATTGTAAATGGTATTTTTTTCTTGATTTCCTCCTCAGATTGCTCATTATTAGTGTAGAAAAATGCTACTGATTTTTGAGCATTGATCTTATAGCCTGAGACTTTACTGAACTCCTTTAGAGGAACATGTATAGGATAGTGTCATCTGCAAATAGTGAAATTTTTATTTCTTCCTTTTCAATTTGGATGCATTTTATATCTTTTTCTTGCCTCAATGCTCAAGCAAGTACTTCTAAGACAATGTTAAATAGGAGTGGTGATAGTGGGCATCTTTGTCTTGTTCCTTATCTTAGAGGGAAAGCTTTTAGGACTTCACCATTGAAGATGATGTTAGCTGTGGGTTTTTCATATATTCCCTTTATCATTTTCAGAAAGTTTCCTTCTAATCCTATGTTTTGTAGTGTTTTTATCAGAAAAGAGTGCTGTATTTTGTCAAATGCTTTTCCTGCATATATTCAAGGCAGAAATTCCTCCACTGAGCTACCTTTCTAATTGGGTCAGTTAACTCTTCAAAAAGTTATTGTCACTTTCCTCTGGGCACATTTTACTCTCTTAGGGCAGCAGAATTCAGCAGGCCATATGAGCAGATACCCCTCCCCTCTCCTGGTCAGGTTGAGTTCCCTTTTGAAATTCAAATGGGACCCTGATGACTGAGTACACCACATCTAAATGATTTTTTAGCCTATTCTAGACTACCCCCTCCTCCCAGGGGACCCAAAATAGGCTCTTGGAAACTTATTACATGCTACACACTGCATGACTCCCTTAACGGAGTTAAAAATCTGAAAGTCTTCAGCGCTGAACTTTTAAATTGGCTGAGTCCACCCTCTCTCAAGCCAAGCCTCTGAATCCCAGTGCAGTTAGGTAAATCAGGCTGCCTCAACAGATTCACCTCTCCCCTCAGCCTGGTGCCACTTCAAACCAGCCGGTGTGCTCCCCAAAGCTCAAAGGGTGTCCAGGCAACCAAACCAACAGAGAAGAAATACCTCTCCAGCCCTTGCCAGAACCTTCCCTCTCTCAGAGGCTGCTCCCTTTCACTAGGTGGCGGCCAGGAGTCGGGTTCACCCTGGCCCATTGCCCCGAGGGTGAGGCTTAGCCATCTGTGATTTCCAAATGTGGGACTAAAAACTCACAGTTTTATTTTGAGCAATCTATCTCCCTGCACAGCTCCCTCCAGATTGATGCCCCAAAGGCTCCCACTCCATGGGCTCCCAGAACAGCTCACTCAGGCAGGATCCTGTCCCCAATCAGCAGTCCTTTGAGAGAGAGATGGTGAGTGTCCACCTAAACCAATGCAATCTTGCTTTCTCTAACAATGTACATTTTTATGAGGTTTTTTTTACTAGAGAACAATCATACATAAATGCAGGATTCAGATATACCACCTTATTATTAACATTTTGAAATAGTCTGGTAAATTTGTTATAATTATTATTTTTATAATTGTACTCTTAACTATAGTCCATGGCTTAACATAGTGTTCATTATTTGCATTGTGTTTTAGTTTCCTGGACTGCTCAAGCAAATGCCATAAAATGGGTTAGCCAAAAAAAAATGAGAATTTATTAACTCACAGATTTGAGGCTAAAAGAATGTCCAAATTTAGTTGTCATCAAGGAAATACTTTTTCCTTGAAGAATGTAGGATTCTGGGACTGGCTGCTGACAAACATTGGTCCTTGGCATGTCACATGGCTAGACACATGGCAGCATGTACCTACCTCTCCCTTCCCTTTTTGGTTCTGTTGATTTCAGCTTCTGCCTTATACCTCCGTGTCTCTTTCCTTTTATCTGTCTGAGTTTCATTCTGCTCATATAGGTCTCCAATAATCAGATTAAGACCCATCCTGATTGAGGTGGGTGACACTTTAACTGAAGTAACCACCGAGGTGATGACAGCACAACTCTGTGATGAAATTGAGTCTCTGTGTGTACACATTAGATGGAGTGTATAAGGCATGGGATCATATAACACAGTGAAACCCATGGTGCATGATGGCCTGTAGTTAACAGCACAAATATGAGAATGTAGTATGTACATATGATGTAACACTAACTGTTAAAAGAAATGAAGTTGGGATGTCTATGATATCATAGATGAACCTTGAGGACATTACATTGAGTGAAATAATCCATCAGAACAAATATTGTGTGGTTTCACTAATATAAGGTAAATATGATGAGTAAATTTATGGAGTTAAGCTATAGAGTACAGGTTACAAGGAGATAGAATGTGGGTTGGGAAGGGGAGACTGATTCTGAATGTAAGTAGAATATTTATTAAGGTGGATTGTAAATGTGTGGAAATGTCTAGAGTTGATGATAACACATTATCATTAGTATAACTAACACTGCCAATTTATAAACGTGAATGTGGCTGAAAGGGGTATTATAAGGAGATTAATGTCAATTGAAAGAAAGCTATAGAATGATAATCTAGGGATTGTATAGCATAGTGATTTTGGTGTTTAATGAGGATTGTGGTTATTAGTATAAATACAAGAATGTTTCTCCTTTACCAAGTGTTAAAAATATGGTGATAGAGGCCACATTTGATCAACAAGGAGGATCTCAGGAGGTAACTCTTGGACACCTTATAAAACTAAGCTAAGTCTCAACCTCAAAAGCAAAGATTCATAAGTGCAGTCATCAATATCAAGGACCCATCAATGGACCATCCTCCTTCACTAGTCTCTGGCCCTGTATTCAGGGGATTTTTGCTGTTCCATTAGCTAATGTGGCAGAAATACCCAGGATGGAAATTTGATATTCTTCCAGTTATTATGTGAAACTCCATCCACCGTGACAATGCCGCATGAACACTTGAACACGTTTCTATGCCTAATAGGTATGCCCCAGGTGAATCTCCTCCTATGTATCCCCCATCACTGAGACCACACACAAATGAACTTACCTTGTCATAGTTGTAACCCTTCTGTGATCCAAAGCTTCTTCAAAAATGAAGCCAAAAAAATAAACAAATACAATCAACAAAAGGATGGAATAATAAATGGCAACCTTAAAAATAAGAAATGAAATAATTTTTTTAAATTTGGCATAATAAAAAATAATGAAAAATATTTTTAAAAAATCTTTTGACATTATGTCTTTCATCATTGTAAAATCTGTTGTCTTGTATGTACAGTGACTTTTTTGACCATTTATTCCTTGAGTGTCATTTTTTTTCATTTTGTCTTCAAAGTAGTTTCAGGTTACAGAAAAGTCATGTACAGAATAGAGGAGGTTCCCATATACCCAAAATCCTCCCCCTTTCCCCCTTTCATTAATAACACTTGACATGTGAATTGTTTCTTTGTTACAGTTGTACAAATATTGAAACATTGTTACTAATCGTGGTCAATGATTTACATTATGGTTTACAAGTTATATCATACATTTTTATAAATTTTAATGAAATTTAACATTGCCTGTATCCAACATTGCAGGATCATGTATTACTATTCCATCACTGCCAAAATGCCCAAATGTGGCCTCGCTCTAAGCAAAACTCAGCCTGTAAATGGATTACCATCTCCCCAGCATGGGACATGACTCCCACAGATGACCGTCCATGGCATTGAGGGATTACTACCATGCACCAACTAGCAATGTCACTTGAAAAAGACCTTGACTAAAAGGGGGAGAAGGTAAATACAAATGTATTTATATGGCTAAGAGACTTCAAAATGAGACAGGAGGTCACTCCAGTGGTTATGCTTATGCACGTCTCAGCAGGATCTCATTGACTGCCAAAGTAAGTACACCTCAAATAGCAGGGCTCCTAAGGGCTCTGGAGATATCCAGACACTATAGGCAGGGCAGCCAGTTCAGGAGTTTCATTCTCTGCCAGTAAGCCCTGCTTTGAAATTTATGTTCCTTAGTGTGAAACAGATGGATTCAGTTGTGTTTTCCCTACACATGGCTCTTCTGCCCCTTTTATTTGAACTTATAGTTAGTACTATACTTGATAAGTGTAAGTCAAAGAGACTTAAATCTTTGGGCTTTCTATGTGCCAGCTGGGCCCTGAATCCCATCAGAGTTGCAACACCTACTCTCCAGTTCATTGGACTCACCCAAGATAACTAACAAGGAGATGATGACGGACAATGACCATCCCAGGAAACTGAGATAGTCTGCAACTGCAAGCAAGATAGTCCCCTCCAACTGTCCCATGGGATATAAACCCCCTCTCAATTAGAGGCAGAGTGGGCATCACGATCCCAGAATCCTCAGGACTGGGGAATGAACAATGGACTAGAGTATATTTACTGGCATTCTCCTATAGACTTATTGTGATTCTAGCAGTGGAAGAACTTATATCATTGATGTGGAGACAGTGGCCACTGCAGGTCCTGTGGGGAAAGAGAGGGAAAACAGGTGTAATATATGGGCATTTTCAGAACTTGTGATTTGTCCTGAATGACAGTGCAATGACAGATACGGACCCTTATATATCTTTCCATAACTTACAAAAAGGTGTGGGGGAGAGTTTAAAATATAATGTAAATTGTAATCTACACTTAATGGCAAGGATCTAATATGTGTCCAATTGTAACAAGTGTACCACATTAATGAAGGATGATATTAATGTGGGAAAATGTGGGAGGAAGAGGGGATCTGGGCATATGGGAATCTCCTATAGTTTTTATGTAACTTTTACATAATCTAAGTATCTTTTAAAAAATTAAAATTTACATTTAAAAAAGGTAAACTTAAAAAAACATGGTGATATATTGGAAAAATAAAACTAATGTAACTTATAGACTATAGTGAACAGTAAGAATGTAATATTTTGTAGCAATACAAACAAGGTATTATATCAATGCTAAGGGTAAACAATAGGGAGTTATAACAGGGTATAAGATTTCTTCCTTTGAAGAAATGAAAACATTCTAAAATGGACTGAAATGGTGAAAGCACACCTCTGTGATGAAGCTCAGAACCACTGAATGTACAATTTGGTCGATTGTACAATACAGGAGACTGTATAACACTCTGAACCCCATGGTGGGTTTTGGACTATGGTTAACAGTGTAAATATGAGAACTTTCTCTTAGGAACTATAACAAATATGCAATACTAATACATTATATTAATAATAAGATGGTTTGTGGGAAAAATACACCAAATATAAGCTATGGACAATAGATAACAGTGATATGAGTGTTATTTCATCCTTTGTAACAAATATGTCACAAGATTGTGAGGTTCTGGCAGTAAGGCAATTTATAGGAATCCTGTATGGTACGCATGATCCATTTGTAAACTCACAACTTCTGTAATAAAAATATTAACCATTAAATTAAATCATAGAGATGATCATCTTTTCATAGTAATACTATTGAAATTCATACATACATTAATATTCTAGTGAAATTTATGGTAATGTTTTAAATATTGATAAAACATATAGAGTAAAGAAATTTAAAAACCAGGTATAATAAGGAATATTTTATTGAAATATTTTTCTCATGATTTCATGCATATATTATAATAATTATTGTACATATTTTTATTTATGTATTGCTAGTTTCATATACACACACCAAATGGCCTGTAATAATTACGGTTTACAGATATCTTTGTTATTTTCTGTTACTAATATAAAAATGCTTACATTGATTTAGAAAAATAAAATTAATCTCATGCTTATGTTAAGATACAACAATTATAAAAGCATAATATGAAATATCAATTCTAAAATAATAGCAAGTAAAGATTGTAGCATGGCACCTAAACAGACAAGTCAACAATACAACAGAATAGAGACTACATAGTAATATAATAACATACAAAAAATGATAGATATAGCATCATACTGCAGTGGGAATATATGTATATCTCAGAAAATATTACCAGGAAAATTGGTTAAGATAATGGGAAAAATGAAATTTGTTCTTGTCTTGCAATCTATGCAAAATTAAAATGTAATGGATTAAATAATTAATTACAAAAACCAATATTATAATAATTTGAGATATATATTCAGAACCAATTTAAGAAAGAACTTCATAGAATTAGAGGAGAAAGAAATAGAGAAGAGGAGAATAATACACACAATGGAAATGCACATAAAGTAAACATATTTTTGAATTTGAATTAAGTGAATTATTTTCTCTAGAAAACAAAGGAGCACAGAAATCCACATCATAAGCCATGTGAAGTTATGTATAATTTATAAGAACTGGAAAGGGTTTTAAATGATTGGGAGCACAGATATTTTAAGTAACAAATGACAGTGTGTTCTGTACTACTAATTTTGAAGGAAAATGAAAAGTAAAACTGCATTCCTTAGGAGTTTTAGGATTGTTCAGTTATGAATTGAATGACTTCAATTTAAAATAAGTTAAAAAAAAAAAGACATTTAAAGAAAAAAAAATTAAAACTACAATGAGGTACTACCACAAATTCAGTATAATGGAAGAAAATCTGGATACACCAATTGTTGGGGAGGATGTGGAACATGGGGATGCTGATTCATTGCAGGAGTAGTTTAAAGCTTGGAGCAGCTGTTTTAGAAAATCATTTGTCATTGTGTCAGTCGGCTAAGAACAGATAATGTTGTGGTAACCATTGACTATTAAGTTTTGGGGCTGAGAGCAACAACTTTTTTTCCCTACTAATAACGCATGCCTTTTGTGTCATTATGGCTTTGCTACACAAAATCTGCAATGCCTAGTAGGACACTTTGGATTTTGTAGACAACATATTATTCATTTGGTTGTGCTGCTCTGGCCCATTTACCAAGTGACTCATAGAGCTGCTAATTTTTACTGGGGAGCAGAACAAGAGAAAGCTCTGCATTGTGTTCAGGCTGTTGTGCAAGCTGCTCTACCATTTAGGCCATATAATGCAGCAGATCCAACAGTAGTGGAAATGTGAATGGCAAATAGAAATGTTGTCTGGAGCCTTTGGTAGTGTCCTATAGGAGAAACACAGTGCAGACCCTTAGGGTTTTGGAACAAAGCCCTGCCCCCTTCTGTAAACAATTATTCTCATTTTGAGAATCAGCTTTTGGTTTGCTACTGGCCTTGATAGAGGCCAAATGCTTAAACATGGTGCAACAATTAACCATGAGACCTGAGTTGCCCATCTTGAACTAGGTGTTGTCTGAGCCACCGAGCAATGAAGTGGGACATGCACTGCAGGGCTCCATCATAAAATGGAGGTATGAGGTAGGTCTCAAGCAAGTCCTGAGGGACAAATAAGTTACATGAGTAAGTTGTCCAAATGCCCACATTTATTGTCAAAAACTTAAATTATAAATTGATTTTAATGCTAAAATATATTGATTCTAATTTCACCAAAATAAAGTACAAAGTTCTCTCAGATGTTAAAAAATTATAGAAAATCTTATCACTTAAATGCTCCTCTTGCATAAGTAGCCAATTCTAATGCATGTATTTTACTAAATATTTGACCGTCCCTAACCATAATTCTATCCCAGAAAGTAAAATTACCCAATATTTAATGAATACAAAGCATTCATCCAAGACTAATTTCCCTTCAGCATTAACTATACATTTTTATAATGAAAATATCTGTTTTTAAAAATCCATATCCAAAATCAATCATTTTCATATATTTTCCTTGAATCATTTCAAGTCATAAAGGAAAAATTTCCCCCCAATTTAGTTATACATGTTAGCCTGAGGTACATACCCCAGAAAAAATATGTTAATAATCTTATTGCGTTTGTTTTGGGATAAACTCACTGTTAATGGGAGCTTTCAAAAATGTCAATTTTAGTTAAGGTGTACTTAATTGAACCAGGATGGTTCTTAATTCTATTACTTGAGATCTTATAAGAGGAAAACCACAGGGAGTTTATATATCCACAATAAGGAAGTCCATTGTATCTAGGGAGAGAAAGAAGAGGACATTGGCATGTGACTGGAAAGCCAGGGAACTGCAAGTATTGCCAACCCACCAGTACTCTACTGACACCTGGAAGAGGCAAGCCTTCCAGGCTCCAAAACTGTTAGACAAAAAAATTCCAATTTTCATGACAATACATTGTGTGGTATTTGTCATAGCAGTCAGAAAATTAAGTAACCATACATTTCCCTAAAAAATGATGTTAAATTCATTTTAATGTGTGTGGTATTGATACAGAAAAAACAAAACAAAACAAAATACAAAGTGTTCCATGCAACAGAATAAAAGGCACAGCTACAGACATACTCTTATAGGAACATTTAATATATGACAGAGGTAATGTGTTTAAGGGCAATTACAAAAATATGTGCTTTTGACTAAATGGTGCTTTGACAGTTGGGCAATCATATTGGATAAAATTAAATATCACATCTACATTTCACCCTATACACTCAACACGATAGAAATCAAAGTACTAAATATGAAATTTAAAATAATAATTATTTTAGAGACTGGCAAAGAAAATATCTTTAGGATATCATTGCAGATAACAATTATTTTACAATTAAAAAAACACAATGAAAACTGATAAATTTGATTTAGAGTTGAAAAATTCTCTTCCTCAAAGGATAAGAGAAGAAAAATTCTATCTAACAAATGAGAGAAAGTATCTGTCACATGCAATGTATACAGGAATTTCATAGAAAAGGAATTTCAGATTTACAAAAAGTACATTAAATTTAAAACCATAATAACTATACATACATATTCATGAATATATATATATACACACAATAACACTCAGCACATTAGAAAAATATTAAATACTTAAATATCTTTCAATATAAATAATTACTATTGATATGGATTTTGAGGAAACAGAACTCACAAACCAGATGATTTGAGTCTTATTTGGTACAGCCAGTTTTAAAAATTCTGTAGTATTATATCATTATACTTAGGCTATGTTATATGGATTGAATACCCAATTCTCAGTGCTGATTTATTTCTCAGGCAAGATAAATATCCATTGTGTTTTGAGAATAGCTTTCATTCTAGAATCCAAATTTTTAGTGTAGTGCATTCTGAAGTGTAAAAGATAAAACAAGGTATACAAAGCAGAAATCATCATTGAAATCCATGCTTATCTCTTTCTTTGTCATCAATTTGGTTTATTCTTGCTTCACTGTCATTCATTGAAAAACTGGAGCACAATCATCTTATAAAAAGGAACAAGAAAATATTAAGAATAACAGAGCCCACTTCAAACAAACATACTCCATTAAAATTAAAGATTTATTTTGCCAACAGGAAATAAGCATGCTTGAAAAAGAAAAAATATTTTTTTTGGCCATAAGGGTAAAGAAATGTGGTTATCTTTCAGGAAAAGAATATTATCATTATTCCTAACATGTAATATTTAAACATTTAATAATTGATTTACCCATTTATTCTCACTTCCAATAGCTATATTTTAAATTTCTTCCCAATGGATAATATGGACAATTGGCTGCTATGTTTCTAGAGCCAGGTCTTGCCTTATTAACAGCTCAGTATTAAGACATATTATCTCATGTGATTTGGGACTTACTGGAAACCTTGTACAAACCATGGTGCAACAAATGACTGTAGGACCAGAACTGACATCAGAAACTGCATTTTACCAATCCATTACTTCACAAGGGAATTACATGCTTCCTGCTCTAACATACATAAAATCTAAATATCCTAGTTTCTAGCAGGATGAATGGGGTGATATTTCTAACCTGAGACATATGGACAAACTAAACTAGAAGCCATGACTGTAACATGTTAATGTAGGGAAGAAATAGAAAATAAGTACTTAAGGACAAGTTTGAATATTCTGGAGATCTCAACAGTGCAATTCATGACAATTTTGAGAGTGATACTTGAATATAAAATTGAGCAGTGTTTTCTTTTCCCAGGGAACAACAATGCTGATGAACAAAGCTAGAAGAAATTATTTTAAAATTATTTTATTTTCATAAAAACAAACATGATATGGTCCTCAGTTAATGAAAATGGTATTAAGATATCAGGATATATTTCAGATATTGGAGGAATATGAACACATTTCATATTTTAGTAGGATTATTAGTTTGATATGACATGAGACAAATGATATTCATGAAATATGTACTCCTATTGAATAATAGATACTGTACCATAATGAGCCGAATGTGTCCATTTTGCCAGATGAAAGATGAAAAATGAAGTTAAATTTGCATTACTTCCTTATTGCTACATCTTTTTAGGAGTTAGGGATTCTAAAGTAAAATCAGCATTCATAGCATTCATGGGATTCCATTTTGAGACATAAATCTATTATTTTTTTCACCATCAAAATAGTCTCTCAGCTTTTGGAATCAGAAACATAAAATTGTTTCTAACTTGAGAAAATACGTTTTTATATCTTATTCTCTGGGAAAATTCTATCACATATTGTTAACAATTACTGGTGTTCTGCAGGAAAATCTGACACTATGTATTTCTATATCTCACTCTACTCTGTAGAAACGGACCCCTTATTCTTCATTATGCAAAAAGCTTGTATGAATAGAGCCTGGCATAGATTTTTTTATCTCTAGCTCCAAGGAGAAAACAAAAACTTCTGATTATATCTGTGTTTAGAGCCATGCTCTTATAATAAAATTTTCAATGATGGAATCAGATCTTCTTGGGTTCTAACTGCAGCATGGGTCAAAGTTTTACATCATCATTTCACATTTCCAGGATGTGTTTCAGTTTTAATCACTTTATTACTCAATCAAGACACTTGTATAAGAATGAAAGGAATAAAACAATTTAAAAACCACACAGTACTCTCTTCCAGGTTTGCATTATCCAATGTCTTAAAATTTTCTTAAAAGTATGGGCACCTGTTAAGATCCTCAAACAAAAGCATTGTCTTCTCCATATGATGTCTTTCTTCCTTTTACGTCAATATTATCCTAAATATTTTTCAATATATTATCAAAATGTGTTAAATAATTACCAGAAGAATGTAGCAATGGCACAAATGTATTGAGTATATGATGCAGAAATATATAACTCACTATCACATTTGAAAACAACAAAAGAATATACCAACATAAAACCTCTAGATATTTTATACAGATCAATTTAACTTTAAGACTGTACATCAAGTATAAATTGAACTTCATTCAGATTTTTTCAGAATCTTTTGTCACAGAAAAATCCACCTGGGAACTCAAAAAATCTGTGGAACATTTTGCGTAGAGCTGTGTTAATCTCTTTGTTCTGCAGACTATAGATAATGGCGTTTATGAACAGGGGCACCACGGTGTAGATAATGACTGTAAAAATGTTACTAAGAGATGCTTCATTTGCAATGGGACCAAGGATAGCAATAAACCCTGAAATTACAAACATGAGTATTGTCAACTGCGGGGTACAGGTGGATAAGGCTTTGTCATGGGCTTCCACTGAATGCATTTTAAGCACCATTGAAAAGATATCAATATATGACTTAAGCAAAAAGGCCAAACATACTAAGAAAATAACAGCACTGAAACCTAAGATCTCAGACTCAGAAAAACAAACATCTGGAGATGATATCCTCAGAATTTGTGGCATATCACAGAAATATTGATGGATCACAATAGTCTTTGTGAAGGGAAGCCTGAAAATGTTACCTGAGCAAATAGCAGAATAGACAAACCCGCTGGCCCATGAACCTCCAGCAGCCTGTGTGCAAAGATCTGGGATGATGATGAGTCAATAGTGCAGGGGATGACAAATGGCAACATAGTGATCATGGGACATCACCACAAGGAAGAAAAACTCTGTGAATGCAAGGAAGATAAAGAGGAATATCTTAGAGGCTAGAAGAGAAATTGAGCTGACAGCCGGCATGGCCCGCTGAGCTGACTGCCCGAGCAGCAAGATGATGCAACAAAGGGATCCAAGCAGACACAGAAAAACACAGCAAGCACAAGCAGCAAAGGGGGGATAAACAAACAAATAAATCTTAAAAAAAAAGATATATTGCAGCTACTTCAGGTAATTTTCATAGAAATTTAAAGAATCACATGAAATAAAAGAATCACATGAAATTTCATAGAAATTTAAAGAATCACATTTAAAGAATCACATAAAAAATATCTGAGGAATGAGGAAAACAGTTTGTCTTCTGTAAGATGAATATTTCTTTTGCACAACTTAGATTCATGATCATGTCTTTCTTTCCACTGCGTAAAAATCAGAGTCCCATTCACCCTCACTCTTATGAACAATTTTTCTTCTAGAGTCTTTGTAAACAAATATTGTCCTTTCTGGAAGGCATGTATGCATCACATTTCTCAGGAAACTTGGAGAACTAATGAATTGTTCCTACAGAAAGGCTAGTTTTCCTTTAACTCCTCATTGGTAAGGGTTCTTTGACTATACTCTTGAGAATAATTAAATCTGTATTAGTGCTTAATAGCAACCAATTTAGCAAATATATTTTTTTGTTAAACCTAACAAAATAGATGTATCCAAAAAAGTTTCACAGATCACTGGGATTCAATATATTTTTAATTTATGTCTGATTTATATGCAATTTATTTTTATTGTATTGTAACTATGAGATTTTGCAACCTGAATAAAATTACACTTTCTAAGAATTTGTACTAACATTATGACACAAAAGAAAATCATATACCTTTTAAAATTAACAAAATTAGCAAAACAAATAAAACTGACAAGTAGATATACAATTAAAGTAAGGTAGAATACATTTTAGAATGGGATTTTAAAGTAAAACAAGTAAAAGAAAGAAAGGATGTTTTGCAGACTGGGACTCTTAACAAAAGTGGTTTGAAGAGACCCTCACACATGAGGGGTGACCAGTAATTTTATTTTCTCCTCAGAATATGAAATACCATCCCAAGAAATATTTCTAAGAAAGTAACCCATTTGTCATTATTCTGAAAACTCTTGATAGCTGGCAATCAAGAGAGTATCAAAAATGTGGGAGACTCTAAGAAGCTCCAAGAAATCTTGGATATGAAGGCTTAAAACTAGTAGTCTCCACATACACATACAAGGCAACTACAAAGCTATAGAAGTTACTGGGAAATGCTGTAGAGTAGAGATAATAAGTAGAATCTATGAAAGCAGAAATCCCCCTTGTCTCATTATATTTATTTTTTATTAATAGCAACCTTTGTGGGTGTGATGTTGCACCACATCTTGCCTTTGATTTGCATTCCCAATGGCTATGATATTGAGCATCTTGTTTTATGTGCTAAGTGGCCATTTGTGTATCTTCATTGGAAATATGTCCAAGCTATTTTTTATTGGTTGGTTGAATTGTTTTGTGAATTGTAGCTCTTTATATTTGGTGGATATAAAGCTCTTATCAAATATTTTCTCCCATTCTTTTGTTTGTTTGTTTGTTTTTTCACTTTCTTGATAATGTCTTTTGATGTAGAACTTAAAAAATTTTTGGATGATATCCAATTTTCTATTCATCTTTAGTTGCTAGTGCTTTTAATGTCATATCCAATAAACTGTTGTCACAGCCAACGTCATGAATAGGTGCTTATATGTTTCCATCTAAGAATTTTATGTTTTTAACTTTCATAAGTAGGTCATTGACACAGTTGAGTTAATTCTTATATATGGTATAATATAGTGGTTTAAATTCATTCACTGAAAGTTGAACTACTTTACCCAAGAACATTTTTGAAGAGACTATTTTCCCCCCTGCCTATAGGAGACAGCCATGTCAAAAAATAAATTAGACATAAATATGGAGGTATATTTCTGGGCTTTCACTTCTAATCCATTGATCTACATATTTATCCTTTTGCCAGTATAGCATTGTTTTGTTTACTGAAGCTTTACGGTCCATTTTGAAATTGGGGGTGTGCATCTTTAAAAATTGTTTTTCTTCTCCAAAATATTTTTGGCTATTCATGGTCTCTTGCAAATTCATTTACATTTGCAGATTGGGTATCAATTTCTGCAAAATGGCTGCTGGAATATCAATAGGTATTGAAATTAACCTATAGATGGCTTAGGAAATATGTATATCTTTGCAACATAAAATCTTCTGGTCAATGACCACAGGATTTTTTTCACTTTATTTATGTCTTCTTTAATTTCTTTCATAAATGTTTTGTAATTTTCAGTAGACTAGTCTCTCACCTCCTTGGATAAATTTATTCACATATATTTTATTGTTTTGGATGCTGTTGTAAAAGGATTTTTAAATTAATTTCCATTTCAAATTGTTAATTCCTGGTATATTGAAAAACCTAAGTTTTGCATTTTTTGTTCATTTATCTTACAACTTTGTTGAATTCATATACAAGTTCTAGTAATTTTTTGGTCTGCTTTATTTTATCAGATTTTTATTTTATTTTCATATTTTATTTTATGAAGTACTAGGGATTGAACCCACGACCTTGTTCATGGGAAGCAGGCACTCAACCACTTGAGCTACATCTGTTCCCCTGATAGGAATTTTTATAATAGTATCATGTAATCTGTGAATAGAGATATTTTACTTATTCCTTTTTAAGTTTGATGCAATTTATTTCTTTTTATTGCCTAAATTCTTTAGTTTGAGTTGCCAGTACAATGTTATAAATCAACGGTGAAAATGGGCATTTTGTTTTGTACCTGATCTAAGAAGGAAATATTTCAGTCTTTCAAAATTAAATATAATGTCAGCTGTGGATTTGCATAATGATCCATTATTATGTTGGAGACATGTCCTTCTATTCCTAGTTTACTGAGTGTTTTTTATCAAGAAAATGTGCTCAAACTTGTCAAATGCATTTTTTGTGTCTATTGAGATGATCAGGTTTTGGTTATTTTTTTTTTTATTTTTTCAATATTTCCATTAATAAGGTGTATTTCATCGTCATATCTGTTATGTTGAATGACTTTTGCATATCTGGTTATGGTGAATATTCCTTTTAATGTGCTATTGAATTTGGTGTGCTAGTATTTGGTTGAGGAATTTAGCAACTCTTTTCTTGAGATTAATGGGTCTATAATTTTCTTTACTTATGGTGTTTCTTTATGATAGTAGAATACTAATTCTAGCCCCATAAAATGAGTCAGGAAGTATTATTTCAGTTTATTGAGGGAGTTTGGCAAGTAATTATGTTAATTTTTTTTGAATAATTGTTAGAATTCATCTGTGAAGCCATTCAGTTTTGGATAGAGTTTTTTGATTACTGATTCAAATTCTTTAGTTGTTACTGGTCTGTTGAGATTTTGCCTGTTCTTGAATCAGTTTAGGTAATTTGTGTTTCTAGCAATCTGTTCATTTCATCTAGATTATGTAATTTGTTGGTGTATTCTTTTGTAACTTTTGTATTATTTCTGCAAAGGTGAGTAGAATGTGTGCACTTTCATTATTGGTTTATTTACATTCATCTCCCTTTATACTTTGTTAGTCTAGCTAAAGGTTTTGATATTTTGTTGATCTAATCAAAGAACAAACTTTGGTTTCATTCATTCCCTCTATTGTTTTTCTCCCTAAATCCTGTTTATCCCACTGTAATCTTAAATATTTCCTTCCTTCTAGTGGCTTTTGGTTTGTTATTCTCTTCTTTTATCTAGTTCTTTAAAGTTAGCTTATTATTCAAGCTGTTTCTTTTTTTACTGTAGTAATTTAAAGCTGCAAATTATACCCCCTGGGCATTGCCTTCACTGTATCCCATAAATTTGGTATGTTTTGTTTTTATTTTCATTTATCTTTGTGAATTCTTTAATTTCCCTCTCAATTTCTTCATTAATCATTGGCTGTTTAAGTGTGGTTTATTTTCCACATATTTGTGGATGTTTCCAGTTTTCCATCTCTCATTGATTTACAGCCTCATTCTATTGTGGATAGAGAAATATTTTGTGAGATTTCAACTTTTAAAATGTATTGAGATTTATTTTGTGACTAATATATATCGTCTATACAGGTGAATGATCCATGTTTACTTGAGTAGAGTGTGTATTCTGTGGCTGTTGGTCATATAACTGATATATATCTCACTTGTATATTTTTGGTCAAGTCTTGTATTTCTTTAGTGACCTGTCTAGATGCTTCAGTCATTATTAAAGGGCAGGTATTAAAGCTTCCCACAATTATTGTAGAACTATTTTCTCCTTCAATCCTGTCAATGATTGCTTCATATAGTTAGGGCCCTCTTCATCCATGAATGTATGCTTATACTTATTATATCTTCCCATTGATTTACCCTTTTATTGAAATATAAGATCATTCTTTTTTTTTTTTTTTTGACAGTTTTTCATATGAGGTCTATTGTATCTGTTGTTATTATAGCCACCAACTCTTTGGTTACTATTTTCATGGATTTTTTCCCATCCTTTCACTTCCAATCTATTTTTTTCTCTTGTAAACAGCAAATAATTGGGTCATGTTTTTCTATCCATTCTACCAATCCCTAAATTTGGATTCCTTGGTTTTACCCATTTATATTTAAATTAATTACTGATAAGGCAAGTCTGAGTTCTACGGTTCTGCTACTTATTGTTGGTATGTCTTATACCATTTTTAGCCCTCACTTCCTCCATTATTCTCTACTTTCGTGACTATCTTCTCATTTCCTTTTGCATACATATTTGGATAGGTTTTTTTTTTTGTTTTTTTTTTGGTAATTATGTTTCTGTACCCCCTCTGTCCACACTTCTTGTTGCTCTCATCCCCAATTACAATTTTATACCTTGCCTTTTAATTCATATAGATATTTAAAAATAATGTTAAAAACCACAACACCATAATAATGGTGTTTATAATTGCCCATGTATTTATTTTACTGGAAAGCATTATTGATTCATATAGCTGTAAATTACTTTTTGGTGGCCATTCTTTTCAAGTTGAAAAACTCTCTTCAGGTTTCTTTTCTTTTTTGTCTTTTTTTCTTTTTTTAATATACTGGCAGGTATTGAATCCAGGATCTCATATACATGCAAAGCATGCAAAGAACACCTGCTCTGCTTCAGGGTTCCTTTCAAGGAAGTTCTAGTGGTAGTGAAATCTCAAAGCTTTTGCATATATGAGAAGGTCTTAATCTCTCTTAGTTTGAAGGACAGTTTTGCCAGGTATAGAATTTTTGGTTGACAGTATTTTTTAAATCATTACTCTAATAAATCATTTCACTACCTTTTAACCTCTGGGTTTCTAATGTGAAATTGGATGTTTATTTAATTTATGATTACTTGTATACGTCAAGTCACTTATCTCTTGCTGCTTTTAGGGTATTACCTTTGTTTTTGGGTCTTGATAGTGTGCTTATAATGTGTTTCATCATGGATCTCTATGAGTTTTTCTAGCTTGGACTTGATTGAGCATCTTTAATAAGTATATTTATGTCTTTCAAAGGATTTGGTATGTTTTCAGCCATTATTTTTTCAAAGGTATTTTTTCTGTGCTCTTTCCTACTCTCTTTTCTGGGAATGCTAGGAAATATTTGATGATACATTTAATAGTATCCCACAAGTCCCTCAGGTTCTGTTCATTTTTATAAATTATTTTACATTCTGCTCCTCAGGCAATTATGTTTTATTCAATGTCATTAATCCTTTCTTCTGCCTGATAAAATATTTTGTTGAAACCCTCTATTGAATTTTTATTTCAGCAATTGTATTTTTGAGTTCAAGAATTTCTGTTTACATCTCTTTAAATTTTTATTTATTTATTGTAATTCCCTTTTTGCTCATATATCATTTTTTTCTGATATCTTTGTGTTCTCCAAGCTTCTCTTAAATTTATGTTTTCCTATTTAAAAGAGTTGATGTAATATATTTGATCTGTATTTCAATAACTGGATTTCTTTAGGGATAGATTCTGTCAAAAATTTTTCTCTTGTGACTGGACCATTCGTCCATTTGACATGCATGTTTAGTAATTTTTTAGGAGATTTGAACATTCGGGTAGTATTTTGATAATTCTGGAAAACTGAATTTCCCACTGTTCAGAGACTGCTACATTTTTTTAAGCTATTGATGGCTGGAACCATTCATTTAGGTCTTTTCCAAGCTATGTTAGTAGAGTTTAAATTCCTTTTTAATATGGTAACTGAAGTTTATTTCCAATTATTTCAGTGTTCAGTGAGTCAACCGACATAAATTTAATCAAGTAAAAAAAAAATCAGGTGGATGCCCCTTTAAATTTTATTGCAAAATGACTGTTGGATGGTGTTGCAATCTCTGTGCTTGTCTATCATGAATCTGCCAAACCAAGTTAGAACTGCAAATACAACTATTTGTAGGAGGAAATTTCCTCTCTCTGACTTGGTACCAGCATGCAATTCTAATAAGGTAAGCACCTTTTCCAGCACTTCCTGCATTTGAGGGATTGAGCATGATTACTGAATCATGCCTATTTCCTTTTGCCAGAAATCTTGTGGATGCTTAGAGTGCCCAATATTGTTGTAGAGTTGCAAATTAACAATTACACAAATTCTTTATCCATTCATCCAACAAACTGATGGATTTTTGGGTTTTACCTTTTGACTATTGTCAATAGAGATGCTGTGGGCTTGCATGACCAATTTTAGTATGTATTTTCAATTACGTTGGTTATATAACTAGGAGTGGAATTGTGGGATCACATTGGAAATCTATGTTTAATTTTTTTGAAGAACCACCAAACTATTTTCCATAGTTGCTTTACCACTTTACTATATATATATATATATATATAGCAATCATAGTAGATTTGACATGGTAATTAACGGAGGTTTTGTTTCCATTGATGGAAAGACAAATGGTGTGTATACTTTTTGATGTTCTTGTTGGTCATTTTTATATCTTCTCAAGAAAATTGTGTATACAAGCCATTTAACCAATTTTTAATTCCTTTATTTTTCTTTTTGTTGTTGAACTGACTCTTTGGTTGTTTGTTAGTTTTAGATTTCTACTTAATTTTTTATTTTCCATTTTCCCAGCTGTTACTGAATGATAAATTAATTCCATGGTGGTCAGAGAAGAAAATTTTTATACACTCAATCTTTCCAAATTTATTGAATCTTGTTTTGTAACCTGATGTATGATCCATTCTGGAGAATGTTCCCTGGGCACTTGAGAAGTATGTGTATTCTGCTGTTGTTGGGTGGGGTGTTCTATATATCTGTGTTAGGACTAGTAGTTTTAAATATTTCTCAAATCTTCCATTGCCTTATTGATATTCTGTCTAGATGTTCAAACCCTTATTGAAAATGTATCCAAGTATTATGGTAGAACTATTTCTTCCTTCAGATATATCAATATTTACTACCTATATTTTGTGACTGTTGCTTATGATCTATATATTTATAACTGCTATGTCTTCTTTATAAGTTGACACTTTATAAAAATATAAAACCTCTCTTTTTGTCTTGAAACAGTTTTTGAGTTAGAGTTATTTTGTCTGATATTAGTATAGCTTCTCCAGCTCTCTTTTTGTTGCCATTTGAATGATTTTTTTAATCTTTGATTTTAGTCTACCTGTATAATGAGATCTAAAGTGAGCCCTTGTAGACAGCAAATAGTTGGATCATGTACTCTGATCCATCCTGACAATGTCTCCCTTTAGATTAGAGACCTTTATCTATTTATATTCAATTTTTATTTTCTGCATGTGTTGGACCTTTGTGTCCATTAATGCCTCCATTATGGCCAACATTTTGTTGTTTAATTTTTGTATTGTTATCTTTCTTTTCCTTTTGTGTATATGTTTTAGATTTCTTTTAATAATTATAAAGGGTATTAAAATTAATATCCTAAATTATAACAATCTACTGTGAGTTGATACCAATATATCTTCGACAGCATAAAAATTATGCATATATCCTTTAATCATATAAAAATAAACACTGGATTTACAAAAGGAAAATATAAGAATACTGGCATTTACTTTCCCCACTGTAACTCTGATTATCAAAGAGATCTTTGATTCTTTGTTCAGTCTTTTGTTAGTGCCTAATTTCCATTCATTTTATTTATTTTTCATTTTATTCCATTCATTTTACTAGAAGGACTCCCTTTAGAGTTTCTTTTAAGGCATATCTTACAATGATGAACTCACTCAGATTTTCCTGATTATGGTTTGTCTTAATTCTCTTTCAGTTTTAGAGGATCATTTGCCAGATATAGAATTCATGCTGACAGACTTTGCTTGTTTTTTTATTTTTTGGAAGATTTCTTAAACACTTATTTAGTAACTATATACGACCTAAAATTTCCCTCTTTATTTAGATATATGGTTGAGCAGAGTTTAAATTACATTCACCATGTTGTGCCACCATCATCTATTACCAAAAGTTTTCCATCACCTTCAACATAATTTCTATACCAATTAAGATTTAAAATCCCATTTGCTACCCTTTCCCAGGTCCTGGTAACCTATATTCTGCTTTCTGAATCTCTCAATTGGCTTATTCTGATTATTTTATATCAGTGTGACATAAAATATTTGTCCTTTTGTGTCTGGCTTATTTCACTCAACATGATATCTTCAAAGTTCATCCATGTTGACACATGTAGCAGACCTTCATTCCTTTTCACAGCTGCATAATGCACCATTGGATTTACATTCCACATTTTGTTTATCCATTCATTTGTTTATGGGCACTTGGATTGCTTCTATCTTTTGTCAATTGTGAATAATGCTTCTATGAACATTGGTCAGCAAATATCTGTTAAAGTCCCTAATTTCAATTATTAGAAAATATAATTAGACAGGGGATTACCTGGTCATATGGTAATTCTATCTTTAACTTTCAGAGTAACCTTCAACCTGTTTACCACAGCATTTCCACCATTACATTCCCACTAACAGTGAATGAGTATTCTTGTTTCTCCACATCCTCTTCAATACTTGTTATATTTCATTTTTTAATAATAGTCATTCTATTGGCTGTGAAGTGGTCTCTCAGTGTCTGTGTGTTTGTTTTTAATATACTATTTAATTTTATTTAAAAGATACTTAGATTACATAAATATTACATTAAAAATGAGGGGATTCCCATATGCCTCACTCCCTACCCCTCCCACACTTTCCTACATTAACAACATCCTTCATTAGTGGGGTACACTTGTTACAATTGAACACATATTGGAGCATTGCCTTTAAGTGTAGATTACAGTTTGCATTATACATTAAACTCACTCCCACACCTTTTTGTAAGTTGTGAAAATGTATATAATGGCCTCAATCCATCACTGCACCATCCTTCTAGACAATTTCAATGTCCCAAAAATGTTACAATATTACAATTTTTTAAAATAAGATCCTTAGGTTATATAAATGTTCAGACTCTCCTGTGTGATTTTGTAAGTTATGATAAGATATATAACAGCCTAAATCTGTCATTGCAACATCACTCAGGACAATTTCAATGACCCCAAAAGGCCCCCATATTTCACCTATTTTTCCCTCTCTCTCCCCTCAGAACCTCCAGTGGCCACTGCCTCCACATCAATGATAAAAATTATTCCATTGCTAGAATAACAATAAGTCTACTTTAGTCCATCATTCACATTGGACTAAAGGAAACCACTCCCCACCCTCTGTCAGGCCACTCTTCCTCCCAGGGAATGCTCCCTCCCACTCCATTTGCACCAGTGAGCCAAGGGCTCCACCAAGTCTACTTTCCCTGAGGGCAGAGTATATGTGCTGTTTCCAGCCACAGGGGCTAGCAATTCACGGTTTTCCTGTGGCTTTCTTATCTTTCCAGTATCCTCCTATACGATTCAGAGCAACTTCTCCTTGTATATATATCTAAAGCGGCTCTTTGGAGAGGTCCCTGTCTTCTCTCTGCTTTTTTTTGTGTGTGTGTGAGAGAGCCAGACTCTACCTACCTACTTCAGTGCCATTTTCCCAGTAGTCCTCCTTTTTGTTTTAAATACATCAATCTGATGCTTCCAATCATTTCTGATGAAGTGTGCTGTATTATTTTCATTAAAGATTCCTTGGTTGTGATGAGTTGCAATACTCTTCCTTCTTTCAAGATTCTCTCTTTGTCTTTTGCCAGTTTTATTAAAATGTGTCTTTCATTGCTCTCTTTGATTTTCTCCTTCTTGGCATTTGCTTAACTTCATGTGTGTGGAGATTCATGTCTTTCATCCAGTTGGGGAAGTTGTGACCATTATCAATTCCAATATTCTTTTTGCCCCTTTCTGTCTCTTGTCTCCTTATTGCAAATCCCATAAAGCATATGTTGTTCCATTTGATGTTTTCCCACATGTCCCTAATAATATGTTCAATTTCTTCATCCTTATTTCTTTCTATTGCTCATATTGTATAATTTCAGTTCTCCTATCTTCAACTTCATTGATTCATTCTTCTGACAGTTTAAATTTGCTATCAAACATCTCTAGTTAATTTTTCATTTAGTCATTGTACTTTCCAGGTTGAGAATTTTAATTTGGTACATATATAATTTTTTACAAAGTACCGGAAAATGAACCCAGAACTGCGTACCCAGCATGCACTTAGCCACTGAGCTACACATGCTCTACCATATATAATTTTTAATTCTTATTGAAAGTCTCATTTTGTTCATGCATCATTTTCTTGGTTTCTTTTTGTTGATTTTTGAGGTTTTGTTAAATATATGAGCATAATGAAGACAGTTGATTGAAAGACTTTTTCTCATTAACTTCATGTTTCCACTTTCTCAGAGATTTTTCTATCAAATTTATTGTTCCCTTTGAAAAAAGCAATATTTCTTGTTTGTTTATATAATTTGTGATATTTTGGATAAACACTGGAAATTTTAATGTTATAATGAGATTACTTTTGAAATGATGTTCTTCTCTATCCCCAAGATTTGCAACTCCTGATTGTTGAAGTCTTTAGTCATCATTTACTTAGTGACTTTTGTAATTTTCTACAATAAAAACAGTAACCTTTATTACTTTTTTAAAACTTGAACCTGTAGTGATGAATTGATTCAATCTTTTTTCAGATGAATTACATGTATATAAATCATATATTCATTTGTTATTGGGTAAAGATCAAATTACAAGTTATAACCTGAAAGTTTTATTTGCATCCTTAATAATATGGACCTGTTTTTTTATGTTGCATTGTAAATTAGGCGAATATGTTAGAAGAGTTAAATATTTTGTCAACTATATTGAATTTTTGTAAGAAACTTTTTTTCTGAATGTATATGAATTTTGTTATGCCTGTTTATATACATATTTCTTTGAGAAAGTTTGTTTGCCTGTGTGCCTGTGTGTGTTTACAACTTCATAAGTATAAATGTGTTCATTCAGGCAGTTACTTATAGATGCCACAAGGATGAGTTTTTTTAAGTTTGAGAATTAAAAGAAAAAGGACCTTGACAGATTTTCATATGTGATAGTGTAGAAAGGAAATTATATGAGTGATTACAAAGCAATATTCAACTGGACCGCCAAAATCCTACATGAAATTTTTGGGACAGAAGAACCCCAAATATAAACATTATTTCTTGTTGTGTATTGATTTTCTGTTGGTTCAATAGGATGAAACAAATTGTATGGATTTGTGGGTAAAGTTTTCTCTAATAGGAGTTAATGTTTTCTTTGGAAAGAAATCAATGTTTAATTAAACAGAAGAAAAACATACTTCTGTTTTAGAAAAATGTACTGCAATGTGATCTGTTATTCAAATACAGACTTTATTCAGAAACATGCCAATAGGAGGAGAAAAAGTCTGCACTGTAGGATGGTCAAGATCATGAGCAAGTTCCCTGAAATGGTGACTAAAGTACATACAAAGCAACACCATATACAGTAGTTGCTGCTGTACTGGTAAGTCACAATATCCTTCTGATGACCCTTAGATTTCTCTTTTCTATGTCCTCAATAGATAAAGAAGAGAACAATATTAAACTATGGAGACCAACGATGTTAAGCATTTCATTCACAAGTTTGTGTGTACGTGTGTGTGTGTGTGTGTGTGTGTGTGCGTGCATATAATAAAAACAAAATAGTTTCCTTACTTGCTTGGATCCTTTCTAATTAAGTCTTGTTTTTGTGATAGTCTGTGTGCATGTTCAGTATACAATTTTTTTCTATAATGATTGATATTTCCTTCAAATCAAAATGAAAATTTAACTAATTAATGTCTGTTTTCATTATTGTGACAATTTTATTTCTTTATCTACAGTATTAATACAATTAATATTTTACTTTGAATTCTAATTAATTTATTTTCACAATCTTGCTATTAATTTGAATCACTAGAAATATTTACATATAATGACTAATCATCCTCTCAATCTGAAGTTTATGCCCATGTTGTCATATTTCCTTAAATCAGCTTTCTATCCCTTTGTTAAAATAAATTCTGTTCACTATAATCATAATCTTTTCTCTTTACCTTTGATTGAAAATCCCATCTTTGGTCTCCTTCTGGAGACCATATATCATGAATAAGGTTTTCAGATCCTTTCACCATAGCAGCTCATATGCCTTTTTAAAAGAGGAGATAACAGTATTCATCCACATCTATAAAATAATTCCTAAAATTTCTTTGTGCTCTTCTTATCACTGTAGTCCCAAGGAAAGTACTTGGGAAAAGGTTTGTGGAACAATCAATTTAATCTCATTTCTTCTGATTTATGTTGATTTCTCCCTCTGTATTTGACATCAGAAAGCATAACCATTAATCTATCCTTTACAGTAGTTATCAGATTCCACAATTCATATGCTTCTCCTAAAAGTTTACTATATCTAAATCATATTATCCACTTTTAATTTATTAACTTAATGTCCTGTAATTCCTTCCCACTCCAATTAGGAAAAACTTTGAGTGTTGAAATGTTCATAAACTTATGTTTACAATTTCATTTCTGCTAATTCTTTGATACTATTAAATTAAATAAAAACCAGACTGAACCCCCTTTTATATTGATGGACTAGGAATAAAGAATAGTGGATGAAAAATATTTTTCCACATTGCTTCCTGATTATGATGCCTTCACTCTCATAAATCCATTAATTTAGTTGTTCATGATATCTGATCCCTCTTTCCTGACACCTACCCTAACACTGTCATTTAGAAATACTTAGAAATACTTAGTGAATATTTACCACCTGTTGTGAATATTTACCACATGAATGCCCATAACATTCATCAATATCTTCATCCCTACATACAACATATCAATTCAAAGTTCATCCAAAACTACTATTTTACAGAATACTCTTTGAATTACTTAATTCTAATGACCTATATGCACATTCATATACGTTAACATATATGGATGAACATATTCCAGATCAAATGTATAATATTTTCATTTCTTATAATTTCTTCATCTCTAAAAAGTTTAATATCAGTGCACATCTAACTATGGATTATTATGCATCTCTTTCTTACTCTCTTGTTTCAATTCACTAAGATTTAATTTATCAGAGCTTCTTCCCTAAATCTCCTCTCTGCTCAAAATCCATCAGGCCAGCTGGCTTCATTTCATTTCCCGTGCAGACAATTTTCATTAGTCTTCAAATCTCCTGTCTTTTCCTACTTCAAATTGTATTCCCTGCCTCAATGAAATAAACATCGTCTTATTTCTATACTAAGACCTTTAAAAATTCTTAAGATCAGAATAGAATGCATTTGTTCATATTTTGAATTCAAATCTTATCATGGACTTCATTAGCCTTATGAAATTTGTCCCCCTCTGATTGCTCTTAACCTTAATTAAAAGTCTGTTTTCCCTTTTACTCAGCACCAGGCATATCAGGATAAAGCCTGTACTGAGAAGAAACAATACAAATGCAGATATATATGTATACTTTAAATAAAGAATATCCATTCAAATTTGGTTTCCCTAAGCTACAGGCAACGTCAACTATGCCATTTTCACATTACTATAAATACTCTTCCACATCCTTTTTATAGCAAAGATCACAATTTATTATTCATGTCTGATTCTTGTGGTCAGGAATATCTTGAAGGCAGGATTTTTATTTATTCTGTTGCATCATTGTATATAATTATATATGACACATAGTTGGAGCAAATCTATACTTTTAGAAAGAATAAACGGATGAAAAATTCGAGACAAATAATTTGATCATGTTTACTCTCCATTTTATGCAATAAATGCATGCTTTATGGAAGAGATTGCCTATTACATTTTTCATTTAAAGCACAACATCATTCCAGGAGTTTATTACTCAACAAGGATTATAATTTAAGTTACACTGCCAATGAAATATTTAATAACTTCATTAACAAAAAATATGTTATGTGCTAAATGCACAATTTATACCTAAAATATCTCTTCTCTAAATAAAAATATTATCAATACCTACCCTCCTTATTGTGACATTTTAACACCTACAGTGTCCTCCCCTCCAAATATTGAATCACAAGAATACAGGAAGAGGAGAACTGGGGAAGATGGCAGAAGAAGGTGTTACTGGACATACTCCTCCTACAAAAGCAGTTACTGTGTATGCAGAAACTGTCTGAATCAACGATGCTGGAGCTCTGGAAGACAGGGGAGAACTGTACAGCATCCAGGAAAGAGCAAGATGGGGAAACTGAGAAGCTGAAGCAAAAAGTGTAAATCACTCCTCTGGCAAGAGTGGGCACATATTCTCCACCCTTCAAGCTTGCCTCAGGTATACCTGTGGCTGGCTGCCCCAGATGGAGATGGGCATGAAAACCTTCCTCACTTGGAACTGAGGATGAGCATGGTCAACTGTTGAGCATAGCTTTTATCACTGAGTTTGGACTACTGGATTCTGGCTATGAATTTTAATTTTAGCCTGGCAAGAGCAAGGTAGTGCATAGCCATTGTTTCAACACCACTGGTGGAGGTTGAAAAAATACATTCCTTAGGGCTGCAGGGAAAGTTCTGAAAAGAGCACCATTTGCTGTGCATGCCAGAAAAATACAGTTTAGAAAGTCAAAAAAAAAAAAAAAAAAGCCTTTGGGCATCTTTCCTCACTGTTTCCCTGGGCCTTTTGGAAATGGCCTGCTCCCCATTCATGGGTTCCTGGGTCTATTTTGGTAAATACAAAATTCTAAAGATCTAGATTAAGTTGAAGCAAGAGTCAAAGAAAAGCTTCTATACAAAGCTTTTCAATAATAAAACCCTAAGGAAGAGAGAGAAATTGACCATCAGAATAAATTAAACAAGTTAATCAAAAATCTAGATATCAGCGAAAAAAAAAAAAAAGTTGTATGAAGAAAGAGTAAGATATGACCCAGTCAAAGGAAAAAAAACAAAAAAAGTTGGAAAAGACACACAATTTAGAAGAAACTAATGAAAGATTTTCAAACCAATCTAAATCGATTCATGGAGATGAAAGAAAATATGACTAAAGGGATAAAGGGCATTAAGAAACTGGGTGAACATAGAGAAGAATTTGAAAGCATGCAAAGAAAAATAAAAGAACGTATGGGACGGATGGGCCCAATAGATAAGATTAAAAGTACACTAGAGGGTGGAGACTCACACAATAACCACGAGAATATTGAATTCCCACCCTGGAGAGCTCTGTCACATTCTCTAATGGAAGAGCAACAGTCCTCCAAGTGCATGGGCAATGACTGGTGAAGGAGGATGATCCACTGATGGGCCCTTGATATTGAGGACTATGCTTACGAGCCTTTGCTCTTGAAATTGAAACTTAGGCTAGTTTTGTGGGATGCCTAAAAGTTGCCTCTTGAGAGCCTCCTTGTTGCTCAATTGTGGCCTATCTCTAAGCCTAACTAAGCATATAAATGCATTACCTTCCCCCCAGCAAGGAACATGACTTCCAAGGATGAGCCTTCCTGGTACTGAGGGATTACTACCAAGCACAAACTAGAAATGCAAGTGGAAAAAAAACTAAAATAATTGGAGGAAAAGGTAAAGACCAATGAGTTTACATGACTAAGAGACTTCAAAGTGAGTTGGCATGTCATCTCAGAGGTAATGCTCATGTATATCTCAGCAGAATCCCACAGACTGCCAATTGGATACTACCCCAAATAGTGGAGTTTCTGAGGATTCTGGAGACACTCAGGTCCTAAGGTCAGTGCAGGTTGCTCTGTAGTTTGGTGCCTTGCCAGTAAGCCCTACTTTGGAGTTTGTGCTCCTGAAAGTGACAGAGTTGGACTCAATTATGGCTTCCCTATACATGGCTAATTTGTTCCTTCTATTTAAACCTATATTTGGTGCTGGAGTTTGTAAGTGTATGTCCAAGGGACAGGAACATTTGGGCTGTCCATGTGCCAGCTGGGTGTAGACCTTAGCGAACATGCAGCACCTACTGTCCAGTTCATTTGTATTCACCCAGGACAAGTAAGAAGAAGGTGAGGAATGACAACCAACTACTAAGGAAATGAGAGAGGCTACAACTGCAAACAAGAGAGTCCAATCCATTGGCTGCATGGGATTGAAGCCCCACCTTAATTAGAGGTGAAGTGGACATCACCATTCCAGAATCCTTAGGTTTGTGGAATGAACTATGGACTAGAGTGGACTTACTGGTGTTGTCATATAGACATATTGTGATGCTAGCAATGGAAGAAATTACATCATTGATGCGGAGGCACTGGCCTCTGGGGGCAGGGAGAGGGAAACACAGTTGTAACAGGGGCTTTTTCGGGACTTGGGAGTCTTCCTGAATGACATTGCAATGACAATTATACACCATTTTATATCATCCCATAAAATGCAGATCTAAGTGAGAAAGAGTGTAGACTACAATATGAACTATAGTCCATGCTTAGTGGCAGTGCCCCAGGATGCATTTATCAATTGTAATGAATGTGCCACAAGAATGAAGGATATTGTTCATGTGGGAGGGTTTGGGAGGTGTGGGAAGTGGAGCATATGGGAATCCATATATTTTTTGTGTAAAATTTATGTGATCTAATTATCTTTTAAAAAATAAATAATAAAATACACTGGTGGCATACAAGGATAGGTTTGAAAAATCAAAAGATATATCAGCAAACAAGGAGACAAGAAGTACAAAATGTAACAGACAGAAGAACAAGTTGAGAAGAAATGAAAAAAAAATGAGGAGTGTGTCATGGAATTGAATGACAGCACAAAACTCACAAACACGGGTGTCCCAGAAGGAGACGAGAAGGGAAAAGGAGCAGAAAGAATATTTGAGCAAATAATGGCTGACATTTCCCCAAATTTTATGAAAGACATAAATATACATGTCCTAGAAGCACAACATATTCCAAAAAGAATAAATCCAAATAAACCTACCCAAAGACACATACTAATCAAAATGTCAAAAGCAAAAGATAAAGTGAGAATTCTGTAAACAAAAAGAGAAAAGAAATTCATCACATACAAGGGATAAAACGACTAAGACCTGATTTCTCATCAGAAACCATGGAGTCAAGAAGGCAGTGGCGTGATATATTTAAGCTACTGAAAGAGAAAGACTGACATCGAAGAATTCTTTATCCAGAAAAAAATTTCCTTCATTAATGACAGAGAGCTTAAAATCTTCAAAGTTAAACAGAAACTGAGAGAATTCATAAACAAGAATAAAGTGTAAAACGTAAACCACAATATAACTATAGACCTTGGTTAGTAAAAATGCTTCAATACTGGATAATTGTAACATACGTACCACACATATGTAAGATGTTATTAATAGTGGAAAATGTGAGAGGGTTAGGGGGTGGGGTATATGTGAATCCCCTATACTTTCAAAGTAAGTTTTCTGTAATCTAAAATTTCTTTTAAACTGAAGTTTAGTATATAAAAAAGAAGAAATATCTAAAATCAAAGACTTAACAGCTTACCTGGATGAAATAGAAAAAGAGCAGCAAATATATCCCAAGCAGAATTTAAAAAATAAAGATTTTAGAAGAAATTAATGAAATTGAGAATAATGTGAAGAATCAACAAAACCAAATGTTGGCTCTTTGAGAAGATTAAAAAAAATTGATACACACTTAGATAGCCTGAAAATAAAAAGAGAGGAGATGCAAATAAATAAAATCAGAAAGGGGGTAACATTCCTACCAATCCCACAAAAATAAACAGAGATCATAATTGGATACTATGAATAATTGCATGCCAGCAAATTAGAAAAATTAGATGAAATAGACAAATTCCTAGAAACACACGAACAACCTATACTGACTCTAGAAGAAATAGAATACCTCGGCAGATGATTACCAGTAAAGACCTGAGTCAGTCATCAAAAACCTCCCAACAATGAAAAGCTCAGGACCAGATGGCTGCAAAAATGAATTCTATCAATCATGTCCTTCTCAAACACTTATAAAAAACGGAAGTGGAGGAAACAATACCCAATTCATTTTATGAGGGCAAGATCACCCCATTACAAAAGTCAGATAAACATACTTAAAGAAAAGGATATCACAGACCAATTACTCTAATAATTATAGATGCAAAAATCCTAAACAAAATACATGCAAATAGAATAAAATAGCACATTAAAAGATTAAATAATATTACCAAGTGGGTTATATCCCAGGTATTCAAGTGTGATAGAACACAAGAAAATCAATTAGTGTAATACATGATATTAACAAATTAAAGGAGGAAAACTACATTTTCTTCTAGAGTGATTCAGAAAAAGCATTTGAGAAAATCCAGCATTCTTCCTTGATAAAAATTTTCCAAAGTGTGGAATAGAAGGAAACTTCCTCAACCTAATAGAGGGCATATATGAAAAGCCCACAGTTAACATTGTACTTAATGATGAAAAAATTCAATTTTACCCCTAAGATCAGGATCAAGACAAGAATGCCAACTGTCACCACTCTTATTCAACATTGTGGTAGAAGTTCTAGCCAGATCAGTTAAGCAAGGCAATGAAATAAAAGCAACCAAATTGGAAAGGAACAAGTTAAACATTTGCTATGTGCAGATGGCATGAACCTATATTTAGAAAGCCCTAAAAAATTCATAACTAATATACTAGTGCTAATAAACCACTTCAGCAAAGTGGCAGGATACAATAACAATAAGCAAAAATCTGCAGTGTTTCTATACACTAGTATTGAGTCTGTGGGGGAAATCAGGTATAAATTCCATTTATAATAGCAACTAAAAGAAACAAATATCTCAGAAAAATTTAATCAACGATATAAAGACTTGTACAAAGAACATTATAAAACAGTGCTAAAAAGATCAAGGAAAACCTAAATAAATATAAGAGCATTCCATGTTCACTGATTGAAAGACTAAATATCTTTAAAATGTCAACTCTACCCAAATTGATTTACAGATTCAATGCAGTCCCACTCAAACTTCTGACAGCATATTTAGCAGAAATGGAAAAGTCAATTATCAAATTTATTTGGAAGGGTAAGGGGCTCCAATTAGCCAAAACCATCTTGGAAAAGAATAACAAAGTTTGAGGACTCACATTTCTTGAATTTAAAACATAAAAAAAATATCTACGCTGGTCAACCACATGATACTGGAATGAGACAGGCATATTTACCAATGGAATCAAATTGAGAGCTATAGACCCTCACATTTTGATTGATTGATTTGCTGCCATGTCCACTCAACTGGCACATAACAGTCTCTTCAAAAATGGTACTGAGACCTTATAGACATTTTTAAATAGGATTGTGACTGAAAAACTAGTCTATGGACAGAAATGTCAATTGAAAGAAAGCTAGAGAATAACCCAGAGACTGAATAATAGAGTGAACCCAGAGGTGGATGAGAAATGTGGTTGATGGTACAGAGGTAAATGTGTCCTTCTGATAGCTAGAGCGAATGTACGTCACCATTGCAGGTTGGTGGGAAAGTGGAGAAGCATGGGAAAAATGCAATTCGTGTGACCAATGGACTGTAGTTAAAAGCAATACTGTAACATTCTTGCATTAATGACAAAGATGTACTGTGTTGAAAATAGGGGTTATGGAAAAACTGTGTCAAATGTACAATATGGACCATGGTTGGTGGTAATAGTCTGATATTATGTCATAATCTGTAACAAATGTTCCACCACGGTTTGGTGTATTGGTGAAGGAGTGTTGTATGGGAATTCTACACATGTGCATTATAGTTTTGTAAGTTCAAAACCTCTGTAATAAAAATATATTAAAAAATTATAGGATGGGTTGGGGGAAAATACACCAAATGTAAGAAATGGACTAAAGTTAGTAGTAATATTTTGACAATGTTATTGC
>JAQZBX010018683.1:0-34407 GCA_029593785.1 Cabassous unicinctus | reverse complement strand
AAAAAAAAAAATATATATACATATATATATATATATATATGTATATATATATATGCATGGTACCTGGGGTCAGGCAATCTTGGGGTGATAGGGCTGGGGAGGGTGGTACAGATGTGAAGGTACAGAAAGTGAATGGATTCGAGAGTAAAGATGAGTGAGGAAGTACATAGTTATACATTCTTGGTGGAGCTAAATCTGATTAATGTTAAATCTGTAGCTCTGCATGCTTGTGAGCAAGAGTCACATTGAGTTTTTCTAACATCCTAAGGTACACAACAACGCCTTAATAGTTAAGCTATACTAGGTTTTTCTTGTACTGTATATCAACACCCACCGTAATGGAAAAAAGTAGATTAGTAAAGCACAGTGGCTGGCTCATTGGATGCATTCAATAAAAGGCTGTTGAACAAAGAAATAGATGAATCAATAGTTGGATATTTTAGATGACAAAAATTTCCCTGTCATTGGTATTAGACCAAGGCTAAGTTTTCTGGGCATTTTAGTCTGACTGGTATGATGAATAAAACATATCTCTGTCCAATTGGGAAGGCAGATATACTGTATGCAGCTGTCTTATTGGGATTCAAAAGTCACCCAGTCATTACCAAACCAAATGAAAATAAACCCAGAAGAAGTATCTGCACATCACACTATTGTTTTTTTTTTCACTGATAGGAGCATTATGGGATGCTGCGAGATGCCAGAGAGGATGCAATAATGTTCCTCTGGATATAGAACACTTGAGATTTGACAGTTTCACATTTTTCTTTATTTTTGTTAAGGCAGGATCCTGACAGGGCTGTATTTTGCCACCCACTTTCGCCGTTTTCTTGTAAATGGCAGTGAATGAAAGAGGGGAAATAGAGCCACCTTATTAATCAACCCCGTTGCCATGTCACTACACTGCGCCCAGAAGAACACACTGAACTCTCAGCGTCAGTGAGGAAAACACATGACTCAAATAAACTAAAGCCCACAGAAACCCAACAGGTGGCCAGGAGCCAGAATTCTGTACAGCAGGCATTGTGCCCTTAAGCCTGTCTGGGTAGCACCTGCTACTCAAGACATGAAAGGAACAGTCCTATCGATCCACTTGACCATTTTCATGCCTTGAGCTTTGTTTTAGTTTTTTGTTGTATCGTTTTTGTTTTTTTAAATGACTGCACCCAACTTCGAGGCACCACCTACTGTGGAATAAACCAGTCCCAAACCACTAAGTTTAAAACTTAAGCCCTAAGCAATTTATTATTATCCCTTACTGTTCTGTGAGTGGGTGGGCTCAGCTGGGAGGGTCTTGCTTGGGGGTCGCTCAAGCCATTGCAGTCTGATATTGGCTGGGGCAGAAGTCATCTGAAGGTTTGACTGGGATGGAAGTTGAAGGTAATGCCTTCACTCACCTGTCCAGTGGCCTCTCCATGTGGTTATCCTGAGCTTCCTCATGGCATAGACATTTTAGGGTAGAGCACATTCCAAGAGTTCTAGTTGGAAGCCACAAGATGTCCTGTCTCAGAAACTAGGCAGAGTCACTTTTGCCACATTCTATTGGTTTTAAGTAAGTTGCAAAGTGTTTTAGTTTCCTTGGCTGCTTAAAGCAAATGCCATGAAATGCGTTGGGTTAAACAATGAGAATTTATTCACTCACGGTTTTGAGGCTGGGAAAATGTCCAAATCAAGGCAGCATCAAGGTGATGCATTCTCCCCAAAGACCAGCTGTCGGTGATTCTTGGCTCCTCTGCCACATGGCAAGGCACATGGCATCTGCTGGTCTCTCCTTCTCTTCGGAGTGTCCTTGAGTTCAGCTGCTTGCTTCGGTGGCCTTATCTCTATGTGAATTTCACTCATTTATAAAAGACTCCAGTAATGGGATTAAGACCCATTCTGATTGGAGTAGATCATATTTTCACTGAAGTCCTCATCAAAAGGTCCTGCTTACAATGGGGTCACACCTTCAGGAATGGATTAACTTTAAGACCATGTTTTCCTGGGGAACGTACAGTTCTAAACCATCATACAGGGCCAGCTGAGATCCAAGTGGAGGGGATTACACAGGTGTGTGAAGACCAGGAGCCTTGCCTCATTGGGGAGACGTCTTTCAAGAGAGGCTACTGCAAGCCTCTTCCCATGTATGTTGCCTCTGTGGATTCCCACCCTGGAGTCCTTTCAGCTCCCCAAGTTTGCTCTGTTTCCTCAAGCACTCATGAGCCTTTCCCCAGCCATATCACTCTACCATCCTGCCCCTTGGCCTACTTAACCCCGGACCCCATGCCAACAACACTCCTTCAGGAGAGCAGTTCTTGACTGACCAGGCTCGGCAAGGCTCTTTTGTTAAAAAAACAAAACAAAACTCAGAAGTGGGTTCCTTTCCTTCATGGCACCAACTTCAGTTTGTACTTACATCCAGCCACGTGATGATTTGATGAATGGCTCTCTATCCAGCCACATGAGAATATGATGAATGGATGTCTCTTCCACAAGACCAAGCTCAAAAGAACAGTGACCATATTCTATTTATCTTTTGGGCTTTTTTTTTTTAAATCAGTATGTGTCCCCTACACTAAGCACATAGTGACTGCTCAGAAACCTTTGTTAAATGGATGAATGGATGAATCCCCCCTCTTCAGGCTTCCATGTTCTATTTTGGGGGCTTCTCCTTCAAGATAACTTGCTTATCCTAGGACCAAACCTTCTGATGGAGGAGAAGAGATTTGATTGAATGCACTAGATCAGGAGCTGCTTAAGGGGATGAGAAAAGAGGAGCAACCCAGTGGTGTTTTCAGAGACTTTGCTTTCTTACTGGGACTCAGAAGAGTGAGATTGAGGGGCAGATTGAGTTCCATAGGGATGATGTGGAAAGGATGGAGAGCAGGATACTCAGCGAAGAACTGAGAACAGTTGTTCCATGTGATACCTGCAGCAGGGAATCTGGGCTGATCTCACTGAGCAGACAGGAAAGAGGCAGCTGGCCTTGGTTGGTGGGATATATAAACAGCAAGGCTGGTGTGAGTCTGGTAAGACCACCGCGTGGATCCATGGCATGTGCATAGAACCTCTGGTCCCTCCCATGACTGGAAAGTGGCAGAGGCCACCAGCAATCTAAGAGCTTGGAGGCATCCTTGGAGGAGCATGGAGGCATCCTTGGAGGAGCACGGCTGTGTAACCTGAGTGTCTCCAGGTTCACCAGCCTCTGCGGCCACACCTGCCTTTAGTAACCAAATCCTGTAACCCCTGCCCCTTGCTTCACTGTGATAAGCCTGAGGTTTTCCCCACTCCTCCTCAGGCTGTGAACTGCTAACTGCCACTTCCCAAAGTCCCAAACATTCCTGGTTGTCTGAACTGCTGTGCTCTGCACCATTTCACACCAAATGTAGTCAGAGGCGCCTCACCATCAACCCACTCCTGATTTCACTAAAGATTCCGGCAGGGAAGCGGATGTGGCTCAAGCGATTGGGCACCTGCCTACCACATGGTAGGTCCGTGTTTCGGTTCCCGGTGCCTCCTAAAGAGGACAATGAGCTGGCCCAACAGGCATGCACGGCAAGCTGACACAACAAGATGATGCAACAAGAGACACAAGAGGAAAAACATACTGAGAGACACAACAAAGCAGGGAACGGAGGTGGCTGAAGCTATTAGGCACTGCCCTCCCACATTGGAGGTCCCGGGTTTGGTTCCCGGTGCCTCCTGAAGAAACAATGAAGATGAGCAGATACAGCGACTACAAATAATGAGGGGGTAGGAAGAGAGAAATAAATAAAAATGAATCTTAAAAAAAAAAAAGATCCTGGGGTTGGGAAACAGAGAATGGCAGCACAGGGCAGGAAACAACTTAAAATGGATATCAGGTATTCCTGTTGCTAAAATTTATTGGCCAGCCCTCAGTGGGAAGTCTCTTTAAAACTGTATTTCTCCTTGGTTATTTTGTGGAGGTCCAATACTCCTTAGAGCAGAGACCCTGTAAAACCTTTGGCAGCCCCCTCAGACTCCAGTAAAACTCTTTGAGCTTGCAAACTGAAGACATGAAGTCTCAACATTAAAAATATATAATTTTTATCTTGTGTCAGAATGCCTTAATTGTGGGGAGTGGGTGTAGCTCAGTGGTTGAGTGCCTGCTTTGCATGTACAAGGTCCTGGGTTCATTCCCTTCTACCTCCAAAAACAAAACAAAACAAAACAAAAAACATAAAAACCCTTAATCAAGGAAGTTGCCTTTCCAATGAAGAGAAATTGAAGCTCCTTGTTTCTGCCTCTTCCTCTTTGCATAACCAAAGTCTTCGTTAAAGAGCATTAATGAATCTATATATAAGTATAGAGTGCCAGTCGAGGCAGGTTAGCATAGGAAATGAGGGAAGGTCGCTGGTCAGAACATGGCTACTAGACCCCACCTGGAAGCCCCCTGAGTGAAGGCAGGTGCTCGAGAACAAAGTTGTCACTGGTAGAGCGAAAAAGCCCACCAAGACCCTGGTCAGGAGGTCCTGTTTGAAACTCCCCACTCAAAAATTTTAAGGACAGGTGTAATTCAGCGGCAGGAGATAATCTGAACTTGAACAAGGCACTCACTAACTCTATCCCAATTCATTGTGTGTCTGTTTTCACATTTTAAAAAAATTGACAATTATTCAACATGTAGTTAGTGAGTTATTAGCTACCTAAGACAGCTAAGAGACCTGGAGGCTACAAAAGACGTAGGGACAGCTTCTGCCCTGCAGGACTGATCATCTGGTCTCCAAAATGGGAGAGGGCCAGGCAGCCAAGGACAGGAAGCAGCTCTGAGTGCCTGGCAAAGGGGCGATTTTGAGGCTCTGCCCACTTCTACTTACAGGCCTGACAGATTTCACTAGAATTTCTCCGTTTTCTAAACCTGAACAGTTTTTTTTTTAAACCGTCTTTCTGATAATGTCAGAACTATGAATTTTTGTTTAAAAAGGCCCACTTCTCAAACAAATTTTTATTTTGTAACTTCATCAATATGTCCCTTGTTTTATAAGAATGTACTAAATTTTCCATGGAAAAATACAATCATTTTGCTTTGCTTAATTACCAGCACTATAACAGAATAACAATAACATTTAGTTCTTTTTCTAATGAGAAATATTTTTTATAAGATTTATTTTATTTATTTATTTCTCCCCACCCCCTTATTGTTTGCATTTACTGTGTCTGTTTGTTGTGTGCTGCTCTTCTTTTTATGATGCACCAGGAACCGAACCCGGGACCTCCGATGTGGGAGGGAGGTGCCTAATTGCTTGAGCCACCTCTGCTCCCTGCTTTGTTATGTCTCTCATTATGTTTTCCTCGTGTCTCTTGTTGCATCATCACACTGCCCCTGCTCGTCGTGTCAGCTTGCTGTCTTGCTTGTCTTCTTTAGGAGGTACTGGGAACCGAACCTAGGACCTCCCATGTGGTAGGCGGGAGCTCAATTGCTTGAGCCACGTTCACTTCCCTACATTTAGTTTTGTCTTTGCAAATTCAGGCAATTCTTGCTTTGCATGAAACCAGGGGACCATAACATGGCTGTGCAAGGTGAAAATGTGCAAAGAGATCTTAATGATCAACGGGAAAATTATGATTGGTTTCACAACCTTTAAAATTTTTTGTTAGAACATTAAGACATTCTTGCAGTCAGGTATAAATGTTTAAGTAAATTTTTTAAAAAGGTAAAACAAATTTATTTGGTACACTGTGATCTAAAACATTTGAAATATTTAGAATTAAAGTATTTTATTTCTTTGTAAAAAGCTTATCATGAGTAGTTTGAAGAGGGCTTGTCTTCTCTTTGCATAACTTAAGACATGGAGAGAGCACCTTAGTCAACTCTTTTTCTCCTTTCTAAGTTTGAATCAGCTTCCAGCATTTTGTTCTTTGCACTTTTAATGTTGTGAAATATCTCAGAGAGTTCTCTTGATGTGAAGTGGTTTGCAGGCATCATTTCCTCTCAGACATCTTTATCCTTTTTGTTGCAACTACTTTCTTCATTTATTTTGATGCTTGCAAAGTTCACCTTCACTTCTTTTGGCTGCCATGTCTACAGTCTCGGTGGCAGTGTCAAAATTCCTATGGTCAGATAATTTTTCTCTAACACCATTTATGTTTAAATCAAATTTTACTTCTGGCATTATCACTTTTCATTTCTTTGCTGCACTTTGATCTTTGTTGACCAATTCTCTCTTCTGATTACCCATTTTTATAAAATGTCATGTGGGTTTACCACTGGAGACAAGGAGGCTGCACAACTACATGTTTGCTGTCTGTGTGTGGACAATAACAGATGTGAAGTGTCTTAGTTTGCCAGGCTGCTATGATAGATAGCACACTATGATAGATAGATAAGCAATGGGAATTTACTGACTAATGGTTTTGAGGCTAGAAGAAGTCCAAAATCAAGGTATCAGCAAGGCTTGCTTTCTCCTGGAAGACTGTGGCATTTTGGTGCTGGCTGTTTCAATCCTTAGGGTTCTTTGGCTGGTACTTCTGCCTCCCGTCATGCAGCGATGTCCTCTACTTTCTGGCTCCTGTGACTTCTGGGTTCTTTTTATGAGGCCTCCAGTCATATGGGTTAAGACCTACCTCAATTCACTTGGGCCACACCTTAACTAAAAATATCTCCCAAAGGTCCTAATTACAATGCGTTCACAGCCCCAAGGATGCAGATTAAGATTAAGAACATGTGTTCACTGGGGTATGTAATTCAACAGACCACATGCAGTGCCCAACCATCAACAGCCTTTGAAAGAAATGATGTGATTGGTCACTCATCAGGACGCGCATCTATTATTTGCATAGAAATTTGTGGGCTGATGAGCTAGTACCAAAGTTTGTACTTTATACATATATCCATAGTTAATACACAGTGGTAACTAAAATTCGGGCCATGCTGCTGGAGGACTGGTGTTATTTGACTAAACCATGGGAATTGAAATTTGTGCATATCAGAGCCATGCAAGCCAAGGACTGCCTGTATATGCCATTTAGGTTGCATTGTATATAATATATGCTTTCGGTGGCCCCGGAACTTAGAACTACTGACAACCTGAGAAAATCTGTCTTGGTTTTTAAACCGTGGTTTGCCATTTTGATAGACATATGACCTATTTTGTAATTTAGGAGCTGCCTGGCAACTGTTTGTTGTGCGTTCTTGTCCATTCTCCCTCACTGGTCTGGAGGTAATGCTATGAGCTTGAACATTTTTCCAAAGGGCTTGTTCATCTTTGATTTGGATCATTGAAGCCAAATAGGAACTGCAGGTAACCTTTGTTGGTCTAGTTTACCTTAGTTCTTAGTTGTCTTATCAGTAGACCATCATCTCTTTGATTTATGTCATTAACTTTACATTTATTCTTTCAGTTAGTTATCGAAGATATATTGAGCACTTTCTGTGGGTAAGCAGAGTTGAGGAAACAGAAATGATTTTAACATGGATACTGCCCATTACAGTCTGATTAGATCTTTCAGTTCAAGATTATAAGCCAATTTCATGTTAAAATTGTTCTTAACAGCAGAGTCTATTCTTCTTACTTTACTTTCTCAGGCTTTGGGAAATGGATGCCTACAATAAAAAGTGACTGAATTCCTATTGATATAACAAGGACGACTTAAAGCATTGATACATTTGCATAAATACTAGCTTACTAATTTTAACAATACTTTAACCCAAATAGATTTCTGGTTTAAAGTAAATGCATTTCAAATTTCACTTATCTGCATCTATGACTGCACACATGGTCCATGTAAAGAAGAAAAATTCATAATCCTGGGTTCCATTATTTTCACTAGGAATAGATGTATAGGCATCCCTTGACCATTCATAGATTTTGTTTTGTTCTTAGAGTCTAATATTATTTCATCCTCCATCTTTTTTTTTTTTTTTTTTTTGGGAGGTACCGGGAATTGAACCCGGGACCTGGTACATGAGAAGCAGATGCTCAAACCACTGAGCTACACCCACTTCCCATCCCCCATCTTTTTAATTAAAACTTTCAAACATACGGAAAAGTCGAATGACTCTTAATAGCGAATATGTACACCTACCACTTAGATTCAAGAATTGTTAGCATTTTCCTGGATTTGCTTTACTTATACATGTGTGTGAATATAAACATATAGTTTCTCCTGAACCATTTTAAGTTGTAGCAGTCATGACATTTTATTCCAAATTAGTTGACCACATATGTCCTAACAATAAGAACATTCCTACAAATGACAATATTATGATCCCACCTATGAAATTTGTAATAATTCCCTTATACCATCTAGTATTGAAAGCATAGTCAAATTTTACCAATTTTCTCCTTAAATATCTTTTTGAGCTGTTTTCTTGAACCAAGAGCTAATCAAGAGTTAGGCTTTGTGATCTTTTTTGTCTATTTGGTCTCTCTCAATGTAGAAAAGCCCCTCAACTCTTCTCCCCAAGACATTGATTTCTTAAAAGTTAGAGTGTATAATTATTTGCACATTATACATTTTAGTTAAATAATGATCTAAGTTTGAGTCCTAGCTCTAGCTGAGGAAATTTGAGGTCACAAAACCATTAAGAGCCTTAGTGTACATATCTGTATTAAGGCAGTTAGAAAAGATTAAAAGATAATGTGCATGAAATTGCTTTGTAAATGATAAGGACTATATAGTCTCAGTTATTTTTAATGTGATATTTTAAAAAGTTATTTTGAAAGTCATAATGTTATCATTCTATTATATTGCAATATTTAAAAATTGAGTAAAGAGCTGCTTGCAATAAAAAATAATTAGCAAACTCTGTGTTACATAAAAGTCACTTTGAACTTTTCTTCTTTCCCCTCTTCTATTGCCAATATGAGTACAAAAATAATGTGCATTTTCCTATCACCACTGGGATTTTAAATGACCGGTAAGATTGCTGACCAAGGTCACCCAGAGAGCCTTCCAGAAACTAAAATCCTGCCAGTTGCTGTGTGATGAATTCCCAGCTCTGCCCTTTTTGCTGAGATCCCTGTAGCTGGGCTTTGGTCCAAGATTTAAACTCCTATAGGACTTTTGCTTTTGTCCTAGACGGAGTAACAGAGAAGGGATTTACTGTCCTGCCAGAAACAACCAAAACACCCAGACAAAATACATAAAACAATGCGTTCCAAGGAACAGTGATCCACAAGAGACAAGAAACAAATGAGGTGAGCCCTGTAATTGCCGCAGCTTACTGTCTCGAGTTTCCAGGCTGTGGCATATGATGGGAGAACCTAGGCAAAGCCCAGCAGGCTGCATGAATCAAGGAGCTGTGCTGAGTACCCACATAGACTACGATGACTAGAGTTCACAGGGTAGACTACAGAAGAGAAGAGAGCTGCAGAGAGACTCCTCAAAGTTCAGCAGAGTACTAATCAGAGCATGCCTGAGAAGAAACCAAAAGGATTAGAAAACTTGCCTGGTGTTCACACAGGGCCAGCGTAGCACCTCTTTCCACCAGTCAGACTGGAATGCACAGGGCATTGGGTAATGTACCCAGGAAGGTATTGTCTCAGTACTGTGGGATAATTTGTCCTGAATTGGGCTCTGCTCCAGCTCCATCTAACAAATCATAAAAGCAAGACCAGAAAAGATCAAACTGTTTCCAAGTGACTTAACTGTATCCCAGAACAACGCTTAAGAATAGGTATAAGAATACAAAACTATCCAACAAGGTAAAATTTACAATGTCTGCCATCCAATAAAATATTACAAGACATACAAAGAAGAAGGAAAACATGATCTATTATACAGAGGCTAATCAATCAATTAAAACAACCCAGAATTGGCACAGATGTTAGAATTAGCAGGCAAGGACATGAAAATACTTTTATAACAATATTCTGTATGTTTAAAAAAGTGAGATGCAAATATTCTCGCTGTCCTGATTTTGTGATAATCAGGGTAGGCTAAACATTCACTATATTAGAAACTATGCATGTGTCCCCAGACCTAGTTTTTCTCCCTAGGTCTGGTTTTTAGAATGCTGGTGATAAACTAAGCCTGATTTATTATATGACCATCCTGTATGGGAAAAGACTCTAACTTTGGGTATCTTTGGTCAACCTTAAGAGATATAGCAGGGGGACGGATGTGGCTTGGGTGGTTGGGCGTCTATCTCCCATATGGAGAGACCTGGGTTCGACTCCCGGGACCTCCCAGTAAAAATTAAAAAAGAAAAATATAGAAGGCGCGCAGGCCACCAGGCCCTGTGTGCAGGTGCACCGCCAGGCCCCACGAGCGGGTACGCCACCAGGCCCTGCAAGCCACACAGCAAGATATTATGTGACAGGAGAGTGACACAAGGGAGAGCCAAGATGAGACGCACTGAAAAACCAGGAACTAAGGTGGCGCAGGCGGTAGGCTGCCTCTCTCCCACATCGGAGGTTCCGAGGATCCAATCCCAGTGAAGACAGGAGGAGAAGGATGAGAAGAGAGGGCAGGAAATGAACACAGAGAGTTGCCCAGCGAATGGACACAGAAACAGCAAAAATGGGTGGGGGTGGGGTGGTAAAAATGGATAAAAGTAAATAAATAAACAAATCCTTAAAAAAATGTATAGGGGAGGAAGATTCGGATTATGCTTAGTAGTAATATTTTGATGATGTTCCTTCATAATCTGTTAACAAATGTTTCACAATGCAGGATGTTTGTGTGGGGGTGGTGATGTGTGGGAGCCCTGTATGATGTTATGCATGTTTGTTTTGTAAGATCACGATGTTTACTGAACACTTATAGTTTATGTATGTTCATGTATGAATGATATACTTCAATAAATTGTTTAAAAAGTATAAAAAAAATAAAAAGTTAAGTAGTCATGGAATATATTTTTAAAAGATCCAAATCAAAGTTGTAAAGAGGAAATTATAAGGACTGAGATGAAAAATACACTGAATGGGATTAACAGAAGATTAGACATGGCAGAAGAAATGACTAGAGAACTCAAAGACATACCAAATGATATTAAAAGTGATCACAGGGGGCGGATGTGGCTCAAATGGTTGGGCATCCGTTTCCCATATGGAGGGACCTGGGTTTGATCCCCAGGACCTCCCAGTAAAATAAAAGAAAAAAAATATAGAAGATGCATGGGTGAGCTGCCCAGGTCCTACCTAACCACGGAGCAAGATGATGATGTAACAGGAGAGTGACACAAGGGAGAGCCAAGAGGAGACATGCTGAAAAACCAGGAGCTAAGGTGGCGCAGATGGCAGAATGCCTCTCTCCCACATTGGAGTTTCCCAGGATCGAATCCCAGTGAAGACAGGAGGAGAAGGATGAGAGGAGAGGGCAGGAAACAGACACAGAGAAGTGCCCAGCAAATGGACACAAAGAAGCAAAAATGGGGGGTTTAAAATGGATAAAAAGTAAATAAATAAATCTTTTTTTAAAAAAGTGAATCAGAGTAAAAAGAAAAAGAACAGCATATCAGTGAGCTGTGAGATAACTTCAAGTGGCCTAATATACATGTAGTTGGAGTTTCTAGAGGAGAGGAAGGGGAAGGGATGAAAAATTTGAAGAAATAATGACCGAAACAATTTTCAAATGTGATGAAAACTATAAACCCACAGATCTAAGAAGCTCAATGAAAGTTTTTTTTTTCCAATGAAACTTAAGCATAAGGAATATCATGATAAATACTTGTTGGCACATCATAATTAAATTGTTCAAACCATTCTTAAAGAGAAAATGTTAAAAGCAGCCAGAGGAAAAATACATGTTTTGTACAGAAAAAGGATAACATCAGATTTCTCACTGGAAACAATGCAAGTGAGAGGACAATGGAGGAATATTTTTAAACTACTGAAAGGAAAATCTGTCCACCTAGAATTTTATACCAAAGAAAACCTTTCAAAGCCAAGGTGAAAGGAAGGTGTTTTCAGATTTACAATAGCTGAAAGAACTCTTCTCACCAGCACATTCACACTATAAGAAATATTAAAGGAAGTACTTTAGGCAGAAGGAAAATCATACCAGATTGAAATATGGATCTACACAAAGAATAGAAAGCACCAGAAAAGGTAACTACATAGGTAAATACATAAGAAAGTTTTCTCATTATTTAAATCTCCCTAAAAGATAATTGACTGTTTAAAACAAAATTATAACAATGTATTTGAGAGTTTATAACTGTAAAAGTAAAATATATAACAACAGCACAAAGATCAGAAGGGGAGAAATGAAAGGATATTTCATTTCTAAGGTTCATTTGCTAAACGTGAAATAGTAAGATATCATTTGAAAGTCGGCTGAAAAATTGAAAAAAGCAATCACTAAAATAACAAAACAAAGAGTTATAGCTTATCAGAAAACAAAGGAGATAAAATAGAATTTAAAAATTTGCATTTAATCCAAAAGAAAGCAGGAAAAGAGAATAAAGTTTACAAAGAAAAGACTGTCAAGGTAATAGACCTAAATGTAAACACATCAATAATCACTTTAAACCCATAAATCTTGGTGAATGTTCCATGGTTCCTTGGAAAACAATGTGAATTCTGTGGTTGGGTGGAGGGCTCCATATTTATCAAGTAGATTCTGCTGGTTGACTGTGTTACTCAATTCTTCTATATCCTTGCTGGCTTCCTGTTTAGTATTTCTGTCAATTACTGAGAGTAGAAGTCCCCAACTATAATTGTGGATTTGTCTTTTTCTCTTTTCAGCACTATCAGTTTTTGCTTCAGATATTTTGAGGCTTTGTTGTTTGGTATGTCCACATTTAGGTAATTGTGTCTTCTTTGTTGATTGATCCTTCCATCAATATGTAATGCCCCTTTAGTCTCTAGTAAATTTCTTTGCTCTTAAGTAATTTTTGTCTCATATTAATATTGTCTCTTCTGGTTAATGTTGACATCATATATCTTTTTCCATGCTTTTACTTTCAATCTACCTATTCGTTTTAATTGAAGTGAGTTTCTTGTAGAGGGTTTTTTTTTTAAATCAACTCTGCCAATCTCTGTCTTTTAATTGGTATACTTAGAACATTAACATTTAAGGTAATTACTGATATGCTAGGACTTAAGTTTGCCCTTTCATTGTTTCTGTTTGTTTCCTCTGTTTTACATTCCTGTTTCTCTTTTCTTACCTTCCTGTGGATTACTGAAGTTCTTTTAAAGGATTCCATCGTGATTTAATTAGTGTTTTTGAGTACCTGGTTTTGTATAATTTTCTTAGTGGTTGTCCTAGGTATTACAGGCTATTGGTATCAATGTTTTACCATTTCAGGTGAAGCGTAGAAAGTTTGCTCTCCCCAGTTAAAAAATATAATGATTTTAAAGTGTTCCCTCTATGTACACTGAACACCACAACAGATGGAATTATAATTTTTTAAAATTTATTTCTCCCTACCCACTTGTTGTTTGTGCTTGCTGTGTCTGTTTGTCTTCCTTGTTTCTTTAGGAGGCACTAGGAACCAAACCCAGGACCTCTGATGTGGGAGGGAGGTGTCTAATTCTTGAGCCACCTCCATTCCCTGCTTTGTTGTGTCTCTCATTGTGTTTTTCTTCTTGTGTCTCTTGTTGCATCATCTTGTTGCATCAGCTTGCCATACCTGCCCATCGTGTCAGCTCACTGTCTTGCTTGTCTTCTTTAGGAGGCATGGGGAACCTCCACTCCCTGCTTTGTTGTGTCTTTCATTATGTTTTTCTTCTTGTGTCTTTTGTTGCATCAGCCTGCCACGCCTGCCCATCGCACCAGTTCGCTCTCTTCTTTAGGATACACCAGGAACTGAACCAGGGATGTGGTAGGCTGGATCTCAACCACTTGAGCCACATCCACTTCCCGGTATTATAATTTTTGCTTCAATCAACAAATATTATTTAAAAATTCATTAGAAAGATAGTTTGTTATATTTACTTCTATTTTTAACCTGTTCTCATGTTCTTCTTTCTTTTCAGAAGTTCCCAGCCTTCTCCTGTTATCATTTCCTTTCTGTTTAGAGGTCTTTCATTAGCCATTCTTTAAGGGTAGGTTTGTTAGCAACAAATTATCCTAGTTTTCCTTTAGTTGAGAAGGTCTTTACTTCCCTTTCACTTCTGAAGGATATTTTTTACTGGATACAGAAATCACAGTTTTTTTTTGTTTTTTTTTTTCAGTATTGAAAAATGTGCCACTTTCTTTTTCTTCTTTTCCCTTTTTAAAAAATTTATTGAAGTATATCACTCATACATGAACATACACAAAAAATAAGTGTATAGTAAAAGTTGTGAACTTACAAAACAAACGTGCATAACATCAAACAGGGGTCCCATACATCAACCCACCACCAACACCTTGCATTGTTGTGAGACATTTGTTACAAATTATGAAAGAATATCATCAAAACATTTCTACTAACTATAGTCCATATCTTATATTTGGTGTATTTTCCCCCCAACTCACCCTATTATTTTTACTTTCTAAATATATTTTTATTACAGAAGTTGTGATCTTACAAATCATGCACATGTGCAGAATTCCCAAAAAACACCCCTTCACCAACACACCACATTGTGGTGGAATATTTGTTACAGATTATGAGATAATATCATTAGACTATTACCACCAACCATGGTCCATAGTGTACATTTGGCACACTTTTTCCCTACTCCCCCATTAACAAAACAGTACATCATTGACATTGATGCAAGAATATTACAGTATTGTTGTTAACCACAGTCCATAGGTCATACCAATTGTATTTTTCCCATGCCATATTCCCACCACCCTGCAATAGTGACATACATCTACTCAAGCCCTCAGAAGGACACTCTTGCATCTGTACCATCAACCACAATTCTCATCCTCCTCTGGGTTCATTGTTTTATTCAGTCCCTAGATTATTCTCTAGCTTTCTTTTAATTGACATTTTCATCCCTAGACTATCCTTTTCAGTCGCAATGCCATTTATAAACCAGCTGCTACTCACTATATTGTGTTACCATCAACTCTATCCATTTCCACACTTTTACAGTTAAGTTAATTAAAACTTCTACATACATTAAGCATCAGTAGTTCTTCTCAACCCTACTCTTATCTCCTAATAACCTATACTCTAGGTTTTAACTCCATGCATTTATTTTTCACATTTAGTTCATATTAGTGAGACCATGCAACACTTGTCCTTTTGTGTCTGGCTTACTTCACTTAGCATAATATCTTCAAGATTCATCCATGTTATCATATGTTTCCCAATTTCATTTCTTCTTACTGCAGCATAGTAGTACATTGTATGTATATACTGCGTTTTGTTTATTTATTCATTCATTGATGGACACTTGGGTTCTTTCCATCTTTTGGCAATTGTAAATAACACCGCTATGAACATTGGTGTGCAGATGTCTATTTGTGTCACAGTTTTCAGTTCTTCTGGATATATTCTTAGTAGAGGAATTGCTGGATCATATGGCAGGTCTATATTTAGCTTCCTGAGGAACTGCCAAACTGTCTTCCACAGAGGCTGCACCATTTTACAATCCCACCAACAGTGATGGGAGTGTACCTATTTTTCCACATCCTCTCCAGCACTTATTGTTTTCTGTTTTTTAAAATAATGGCCATTCTGTGAGGTGTGAGATGATATCTCATTGTTGCTTGTTGTTTGGATTTGCATTTCCTTAATAGCTAGTGATATGGAACATTTTTTCATGTACTTTTTGGCCATTTGTATTTCCTCTTTGGAGAAATGTCTATTTAAATCTTTTGCTCATTTTTAATTGGATTGCTTGCTCTTTTATTGTTGAGTTGTATGATCTCTTTATATAGAATAGAAATCAAACCCTTATTGGATATGTGGTTTCCAAATATTTTTTCCCATTGGGTGGGCTGCTTTTTCACCTTCTTGACGAAGTCCTTTGAATCACAAAAGTGTTTAAGTTTGAGGAGGTCCTATTTATACATATTTTCTTTCATTGCTCATGCTTTTGGTGTAAGGTTTAAGAATGTACCACCTACCACCAGATCTTGAAGCTGTTTCCCTACATTTTCTTCTAGGATCTTTATGGTTCTTGCTTTTATATTTAGGTTTTTGATCCAAGAAAATGTGCCACTTCCTTTTGCCCTCCATCTCATGTGGTTTCTGATGAGAAATCTTCTGTCATTAGGTGTTGAATTGGTGTTCTGTAAGCAATGTGTCTTTTCTTTTGTTACTTTCAATAATTTATCTTTGTCTTTAGTTTTCACAATTTTAATTATGATGTGTCTTGGTGGCTATTTCTTCATGTTTAACCTATTTGAGGTTTGCTCAGATTCTTGAATCTGTATGTTTATATTTTTCACCAAATTTGAGAAGTTTTAAGTCAATGTTTCTTTGAATACTTTTTCAGTTTCTCTCTTTCCTCTCCTTCTGGAACTTCAATGATAAGAAGGTTAGCTCTTTTTTTATTGTCCCACAGGTCACAGAGGTCCCATTCACTTTTTTTTCATATTATATTCTTTTTTCTTCAGGTTGGATAAATTATATTGATGTGCCTTCATGTTCACTAATTATATCCTTTTTCATCTCCATTCTACTATTGAGCCCACTCAGTGAGTTATTTTAGTGATTATATTTTTAAGTTCTATAATTTTCATTTGCTTCTTTTTTGCTTCTATTTTATTGCTGAGGTTTTCTATTTTTTTGTTTGTTCGAAGGGAATTTGTAATTGTTGAATCATTTTTGTCATGGCTGCTTTAAAATCCTCGTCAAATAATTGCAACATCTGATTTATCTTAGGTATCTGTTGATTGTCTTTTCTCATTCAAGTTGTGGGATTTTCCTGGGTTTGGTGTGACAAGTCATATTTTAAATTGTATCCTGGATATTTTGAATATTATGTTATGAGATTCTGAATCCTATTTAAGCTTCTTTTTAAACTTGTTGAGGAATATCATGAGGGACAGGTGAGTATGTATGTTTAACTTCCCACTGTGTCCTGCCAACAACCCCTTGGCAAAAGTGGAGTACTGCATCACACTGCCTCATTGCTGATGGGTCAGGTGGAAGTTAGCTTTCCCCTTGGACCCACTGACACTGTGGAGTGGGAAAGTAGATGTTTGACTCATGCCCTTTTGTTGCTGCAGAATGGAAGCTGAAGCTCAGCTCCCTGCTGACACCAGGGGAGGGGGCTGAGTGTCAACAACCCTAGCTCACAACATTTGATGTCAGATGGAGATGGAGCTCAGTTCTCTACTGGGCTCCACTGATACCACAGTGGGGTTAAAGTGGAGTTGTGACTAGCCCCAATACATACTGCCTCTTTTGGTCTCATTGATACTGGGTGGGGGTAGGAATTCAGCCCTCTGCTGGACCCAACTGACACTTTCCTTGCTCTGCCTGCTTCTAATGGATGTGTGGTAGAAGTTCAGCTCCCTAGTCAGACCCACTGATACTATCCCAGCAGGGGAATCCGAGCACCCTTGTGTACACTGAGGGAGGGAAGGTCATTTCCCTCCACAAAGGGGAAATTGGAGCTCTGCTGCGTGTTTCTGCAGTGCTGGGGATGGGCAGCTATGTCTTTTCCTGCTGACCCCAAACAGCAGGGGAATCAGAGCTCTGCCACTTGCTTTCTTGGGGTGGGAGCATGGTGTGGAAGATCAGCTCCCTACTTGACTCTGCTGAAACTGTGGTTTTGTGTGTGTGTGTGTGTGTGTGTGTGTGTGTTTTCTGTTGATGATTGGTTGGAGGGTATTGCCAAAAAGATTTTCTTTTCTTAGCTACCCTTTCCTGGTCCTCTGGCTAGGGGGAACAGGTTTTCTCGGAGCTTTTTTGTTTGTGCCTATTGGTGGGTCCTACTCGGAGGCTTCTGAAGCACCCTGTGCAGGATATATGGGAGGCATTATAGAAACCCAGGGACCTCCCTGTGTCATTCCTCAAGTCTCGAGTCCCTAGGAAGTCCACCTTTCAAAGTCTTCCTTTGCTTGCTTGTTGTGCTATACCCAGGGATTTTTAGTTGTAAAAGGGAGAGCCTGGGAGGTATGGGACTGTTCCATCTTCACTGAAACCCATTCTTTTATTATTTTATTGACTAATAAGTGTCACTTGGCATATAGTATGTCCTCACTAAATGATATACATGGTACTCTGGAAAGCTCATAGGACTGAGAATCAAGTTTGAACTGACATTCTATGATTCAGTACAGCCATCTTGATGATTGAGCAGAAGGTGTAGTGGCCTAAAGAGTTAATTTGAACATATTTATTGAGCTTCTACTATATGAAAAAGGCTTTGATAAATGCTCCCAAAATAACCATTATTTTATTTCCTTTATGCTCTTCAGATTGCAAAATACATACATTATCTCAGCCTCCTCACAGTACTGCTCTGTTGGGACTAGATGGTGTAATTCTTATTTCCATTTCATAGATAAGAAGGTCCTGGTTTAGTTGAGTTAGGAAATATGTATAAGGGTCAATGTCTGATGCCAGGTGCTGACTTTTAGACACAGAGGGGCTGTAGGTGGGCTAGAAAGAAGATCTCTGCTTGAGGTTCATATAAAAGTAGACAAGTACCCCACAGTGAACCCACATTTCTGCTTTCTGATAGAATTCCCCGATTCAGAATTTTCCATTTCTTCTTACCACACCTGAGTAGACAGGCCCAAAATGGCCACACAGGATTTCAGTCTGACCCTTTACTGGCTGGGGGCAAGATATTTAACCTTAAGTGGTCTGCAAGATAAAGAATTAGCAAGGTGTCTGAGCCCAGATTTGAGGGAAAATCAAGAGTTAGCTATGGTGACAAATATCCACATAAAATTATAACCTAAACCTAAGCCTAATCCTATCAAGATGGTAGTCACAATAGCACTGGGCAGTCTATGACTGGCCTCTGTTGGCAGGTGGGTTCACTGTAGGTACTACACCTGGGGTCACATGGTCCTCTGTCTATGGATAATAGGTTTAGTGTCTCTCATCATCAGGCTTCTGAGTGCCTTCATGAGTTGTTAATGATCTTCACTCCTGGGCTTCAATTCTGACTTTTGGGTTACAGACTGAGTTAGAAGACTCAAAGCCTGTAGGTACTAGGCTTCTCTCCTGGTTTAGCTTCCACATTGTATGAGGCCCAAGACCAGTATGGACCCATTGGTTTTCACTTTACCCAATGCCTGAGTGTGGCCTGAATGTAGGAACAAAGATTCACGGAGCATGTGGGTCATATGGTCTCCATTGGCTTCTGGGTGTATCACCTGGAGACAAGGAGAGGCTAAGGAATGTAGCTGGATGCAATTATCTCTGGTCTGGTCCTCAAGTCATCTTAAGCTTGACATTGTTTATTTGTGAAACTATAGGCCATCACTCAACCTCAAAAAGCCTCAGTTTTATTGTCTGTAAAATAAGGGAGTCCAGTAAATGATGACTGTTAAGGCCATTTTCCTCTCAAACTCTTTAGAATCCCAAAGATTATGGGTGGAGGAAAAGAACAATAATCGGAAAAAAACCCCACAAAAAACCTGTTCTCTGGAGAGCTGCACCTCACTCCCAAACATGTTGGATGCTGCCAAACCCAAAACATATTTACCAGCTTCCCTCTTCTTGATTTTCAGAGCTGTGTGTATTTTGAGAGAAATATAATCCATGTGTTTTTTATTAATTTACACTTGACAAAATGTTTCTCAGAGTTTTTTGATGTCTTGGAAACCTTTTCTGCTTTCTTTATAAAGCCACTTCCTTTTTAGAGCACAGAGAGTCAATTGTATTTGCTTCTGTAAACTCCTGAGACCCCTCACTTGGGGAAAAAAGTTCTTGAATTTATTTAAAGCCCCAAACTTGCAAGGTTGGATTGGAGCCAACAGCCCGTATATTCCTGGTCTTTACTCACAGGAGTGTCTGATGCTTTTGCCATCAAAGTGAGCCTAACCAGCTCCTGAGTCACCCCTCATTGGTGCAGGATGCATATGTCAAGGCTCAATCGGCTGAAAGGTTGGTGCTGCCATAGACTTGGCATCTATGTAGAGTCTGATCTTCCTCCATGTCTTGTCCTGCTGTTGGGCTGCTGCCTCTGTTATCCTGCCTGGCATTTCTGTGACTTGCAGGGACCAGAGCCCTGTCCCAGTGCACCTGGCAGGGCATAGCTCCATTGCTCCTGGTCTCCTTCCCTGGGTGCCTGGCTGTGGCTCTCCATCTCCAGCTAGTGCTCCTGCTGTACAGGGACTGATTGGCCAGCCACAAATCAGACCCAGGCTTTCAACATCCCAGTTCCTAGATTTCCTCACAGCTACTTCCCTAGGAGACACACCTGCCTCCAGGGATGAGCCTAGTTTCCTGTGCATTAATTGATCTCCAGCCTCTATTCTTTTGGAAGATTGACTCTGGGCAGGGGTCATCTCACTGGATTCATCTCTTCTGGTTCTTTGGCTTACCTTTCTGGTATTTTAAATTGTTGACTATTTTCCAACCTACACAGCCTCCTCCCCACTGGTAATTCTGATATATCCCTAGTGGTTGTCAGTGGTAGGATGAATCTTCTCTTCCTTCTCCCCAACTGGTTGAGACTAAGTGGACTAGATGCAGGTCAGGCTAGAGAGATGGGTTAAGGCTTCAATTAGAGCAGTGGGGCTCACACTTTGGCATGTACCAGAATCATCTGGAAAGCTTGTCAAAACTCAGATTGTTGGACTTCACCCTAGAGTTTCTGATTTACTCCATCTGGGATGGGGCCTGGAAATTTAAATGCCTAACAAGTTCCCAGGTGGTGCTGATACTGCTAGTCCAGGGACCACACTTTGCAAGCAAGGCAAGCTGGTGAGCAGGACAGGCTTTGGAAGGAGGCGGTGATTGCTGAGCCTGCCCTCATGGGGCCCTGGAGCACTTCCAAGGGCAGGTATAGGGTCTAAAAAGGTCCTACCAAGCTGGCTTCCCTCCTTCCCCCTGCCACTCTTAGCTGAACTGAAGGATGAAATCATCCACAGAGGTCACTGCCTGGGGCTGCAGCCACTCCCCAGCCTTCTCTGAACTCCCTCTGCCTCCTAAGATTGCCCTCTCCTGAGTCTCTGCTGAAGACAGCGTGGAGGTGAGATGGTGAGCATAGTCTACTTGGGGGGAATTGATAAAACAGAAAACCAAAGAGCCAGCGAAATGCCAAGGTTCACCCCCCCTTTCCTTTTATTTTTTTATTTTTATTTATTTCCTTACCACCCCCCACCCCCGCTGCTTGTGCTCACTGTGTCCACATGCTGTGCGTTTTTCTGTGTCTGCTTGTCTCCCTTTGTTGCGTCATCTTGCTGTGCTGTGCGGGCCGGCTTGCCTTTACCAGGAGGTCCTGGGAATCGAACCCCGGGCCTCCCATACGGTAAACGGGAGCCCAACCACTTGAGCCAAATCCTCTTCCTCCCCCTTTCCTTTTTGAGCCTCCAATTCCCACTCCTGCTCTTCCACATGGGAATGCAGCAGGCTCCTCTCCTCTCCCTGGCCTTGGAATTGATCTCCACTGGTGCCCTTTCTAAAGGCACCCAACCTTGCCGTGCAGGCCGATGCCGCCTCGCTGCTATTTCGGTGGCGCATCTTGCACCTGGGCGGAAGAATGGCCATGCTAATAAAGAATTACAATTTACATGAGAATGACAAGGGGAAACGTGAAGAGACTGATAGGGTTTGCCCACAGCCAAATCCTTTCTGCCTGAGTACATTCGATTTGAATTCCTCTAGAAACACCAGCTCCACTGCACTTGGGCAATATTGAAAAGGTCAGCGAAGGCAGTGTCGGACATGGGCTGTGATTGCTCTACAAGGGCTCTGGTGGCATGCATAACAATATATTACACTGGCCACCGGCCGCCTGGCTCTCAGAATACTCTATTTATCAGGTAGCAGCAGATTTTTCTTTCTCTTTTTTCTTTCCCTTCTTTTTTTGTGCTCCCCTTGACTATCGGTATAGAGCCAGCTAATAAGTTTTTCCAAGACACAGTGAGGATAAATGTTTTGATCTGGCTTCCGCGTGCAGCCCTCCTCAGAGCCTTTGCACATTAAATATAAATCGCAGCAACTCCAGGGGCTTAGATACCTGCACACAGCGCTTACCTAGGAGAGCATTTGGCATAACAGAAACCTTCTGAGCTTCTGCCCTGTTTTGCCTCAGGCACAGCTGTGTTGCAGGTCTGTTCTTCAGGCTTTACGGAAGAATATCTGTGATTCTTAGGGAAGTAAACAGTGGGTTGGTAGTGGAGAGAGAGGAAGGGGTGGGGTGGTGGCTGGGCTGCATTCTCCAGAAGCAGACGCTGGGACAAAGTTTGGGGTGCAAGGTGCTTATGAGGGATCCCATGTGGAAGGAAGGGGAAGGAAACAGGATGGGGCAGAGGAAGAAATTCTACTGGTGCCGGCCCCACGAGGCTTGATCAGGCCAAAATGTTGGGGTCTTTTGAACCCCACCTCCTGCAGGATCTGGATGGGGGCTGCCCTGGGAAAGGACCTGAGCCTGACCTGAAGGCGCTGACAGCTGCGGGCTGATGCTGCCCACAGCAGGGGTTCCACTCTTTGAATTTGGGCAAGATACCCTTTCTGGACCAACCTCTTTTTCTTTCAAAGAATGGAATTGGGCTGAATGGAATCTGAGTATGTTTCTTCTTGATTTTGTGAAATGACAAGGAAATCAGAGTGTGGGTGGAGCAGGTGGCTCTCGATGATTTCTGTTTCTACAGGGGTGTGGAGCCTGGGGGTATTTGGGGGTATTTGGAAAGATACGATATGCCTCATGGTCCCACCTAGTCCTCCAGCCTCAGCCACGTATGACGTGGGGGTGGGGGGTTCCAGGATGGCTAAGACCTTCTTCTTCCCTGGTATGTGGCAGGAGATTGCAGGGTTTCTCCTCATTGGCTAAATTTCAGAAGACTCCAAAAGTGAGCTGAGAGAGCAACTGGAGCCTAAAGGGCTGAAGCATTTATTGGAATTTAGTTAAATTTTGAGCGAAAACTAGGAAGACCTGTCAGGACTCCTGAGAAATTAAAAACAAATCAAAATACCATGTTTTGAGGAATCTTTTTTTATATTTGCCTGAGGGTTTACAAAATGGCAACCATCAACAGATGCTTCTGGCAGGCCTGGCATGCATCAGGAACCGGAATAAAGTTGGGGTGTCCTCTGACCTTGAGGGACTGACGTTCTGCAGGAAGAAACTGAAGGCAAACAAGGGCGATGTCATTAGAACAATTTCAGTTGTGATGAGAGCCAAGTGGGAAACAAAGTGGGTGCAGTGACCTACCTGGGTAAGGTGAACAGGGAGGGTCTGGGGCCCAGGGAGAGGCAGGTGAGACACAGGTGAGACACAGGTAAGGACTGGGATGATGAGATGTTTCTGAGAAGTTGTACCACACTCAGAACTCCCCATGTGGAGAACATAACTATTTGGATGCTGTTAGTAGTTTCTATAGTTATTTCACGTGTGTGTGTGTATATATATATTCCTACCTGAATATATTTCAATTAGAAATGCCCACCCATCTTGGGTGTTAAGATTTGAAGGAAAAAACCAGGATTTTTTTTTTTTCTATACTTAGACCAGAGGAGAGAGGAGATGCTCAATGGGGCACTGGGGCTTACAGGTGAAAACCAAGCAAGATGGGAGACTCAAGCAGCCAAGCCACTTTGGGGGGCCTGAGGTTCCTCGTCCTGCCTCGGTGCCTGCCCCTCTGAACGTGCCCTCCCTGATGCCACTGGATGAGTGAGCGCCTCCTCCCAGGGTCTCCTGGAGGGGCAGCCTGCACTGCAAGGACAGGGCACGGATTTGGGGCCATGGAGACCTGGCATGGGGTCCAGTCCTGCCGCTTGTGGGCTGCAACCGTGAGCTCCTTATGTACCCTTTCAGGGTCTTTCACTGCTTCTGTGGAAAAGGAAATGAACAGCAGTGCTTGTCTCTTGGGTTTGACCTGCATAACACAGGGCCCAGAACAGAGTGGCTCTTGCTTCCCTACATCTGTTATGAACCCAGCAATCCGAGTAAGTCACTGCCAATGTACGTCGGATCATGTGACTCGTCACTCCTCTGTGCGAGGCCCTCCAATGGCTCCTCCTGCAACCCACCTCACAGCCCTCGGGACCAGCCCCTCGTTCCCTGTGACTCCTGTCCTCCTCCAGCCACACTGGCCTCCTTGCTCTTCCTAGACGACAGCAGGCATGCTTCCCACTGCAGCTTTCCCCACTGGCTTCTCCAGTCTCAGCCACTCTTCCCCCATCTTCACGTCTTTCCTTCCACGCTACCTTTAGCGAGGTGTTCACTGTTCACCCATTAAAATTATACCCCCCTGCTGCCCCCTATTTTTTTCCTGTAATCTTTATCCTATTTAAAATACTATATATTTTATTTATCTCTTTGCCGACTCACTCATTAGGCTGTACGCTCCATGAAGGAAGAGATTTGTATCTGCTTTGTTTACTGCGGTATTAACCAATATCTAGAATTTTCACTAGCACATAGTCGGTTTCAATAAATATTTGTTGAATGGATAAAAAATGTTGCTTTCTTCTCTTCTCCCCTGATTTCCGGAGGTAGGGTTGGCCATCCCTCCTTTGCATTTCCATAGATCTCGTCAGCCTCATGCAGCCTTATGTCATCTTGTGCAGACTTGCCTTCCTGAAATGACTTTGTGTTCCTTGATGACAGAGCTGGTGATTGTCCACTTGGGTGTCCCCCAGCACAACACTGTCTGGCACACATTCGAGAGCCAAAAAATGATGGATCCATTGTAAAGATGTGATCAAGTGGGAGGCTACCCAGCTAAATGTCTCTTTTCCGTGCTCAAGCCTTGGAGGAATCAGTTCAATTCAACAAACATTCATTGAGCAATTTCTGTGTGTCAGACAGACACTGTACTGGAGACACAAAAATTAAGTTTCTGTTTTCAGGTCTCCTGGTGGAGACAGAGAACTCAGATACAGTTGATTCTTGCTATTCATGGTAGTTATGGTCTAAACCGTCGCTGAGAACACTGAATTAGCAAATATGGAACCCTCGCTCCAAGGGGAAATACAAGGTTAGGATCCTGTGAGCCCTGGTCACGACAATTCATCACCTGGTCAATACATGACATTGTTTTATGTGTCTCTGTTTAAAGATACCTTATAGCTTTTGCTTCCTCCTCAAATTGGTACATGGCGATTCCCTGTGAAATTCTGTTTTTCCAGCCTTTTAGAGACTGCCCCATCTAGAAACAATGTCACCTTAGAACATTTTAAAGTGACATTTAAACACTGTTTACAGTATGAGCACTGAAATAAGAAGGCAGAGCATTTCCTTGACTTCAGCTGGGGACCTGTGCATCACCGGGCAACTCAAGTTTTGACCATGAATGACTGCAAATAATTGGGAGAGTGCTGTGAATATGGAACCTGCAAATAATGAAGATTGTCCATAATTCTAATCAAATGGTGATAAATGCCATACTAGGGTAGGCTGAGGTGGTTTGACTGCACATGTGGCTTCTTTGAAGCTATGAGGGCTGAGCCAAGTCTTGAGGTTCTGCCATTTTAAGGACAATGTGGAGAAGGGAGGAGGCATGTAGAGATGCACAAGCAAAGTCACAGGAGCTCGGAAAGGCTGTGTGTGTGGACAACTGCGCTTGGGTTTTGTGGAAATCTAAAGTACGAGGCAAGGAACGAAGGGAGATGGGGCTGGAGAGCTGCCGGCATGGGCCAGGGCATGGAAGGTCTTACCTGTTGACGAGTTGCAAGTTTCTTTGGAATGAAGTAGGGAGCCATTGAAGGGAACTGTGGAAGGAGGAGGGAGAACTCAGGAAGAAGGGCCAATTTACAGTCTTCCTTTCTCTGAAGGACTATTACAGGAGGAGGGAGGTTTTGCATGTGGTTCCAGAATGCAGAGATGGCCCAGTGGGCTTGAAAACCAGTTAAGACATTTTAATAATCAAGTATCTCTAAGCTTTGGCTGCCTGCTTGGAAGTAAAAACCACATTCCTAGAGATTTGGAAGCATTGACTGCTTGGCATGGAAACTTTGGGCAGCACTTCCAAAAGTGCTTTCAGCACATCACCAGCATTCAAACCATCTGGGAGTCCACACCTTAACCGATAATACATCTTCAAAGGGTCCTGTTGACCTGGGTTCACACCCACAGGAGCAGGGATTAAGATTGAGAACATGCCTTTGGTTAGGGCCCATAATCCAATCTTCCACATTCCAGGAATCTGCATTTTAAGCTAGTTCATCGTGAATTTTGAGAACCGTAGCTGTAGAGGGTTGTACCTTGAATAGAGTTGGACTGGATGACCTCTAAGGTTCCCTCCAAACTTTTGGCTCTTATTGTCCCAGAAGAGGATTTGAGAAGCTATGCTGGACACCTTGGAGGAGGGAGAAAGACGGGAGATGTGGATGTGGTCTACAGGTGTCCTTCTAGATCAGCTTGCCCACAAACTTTTCACTTCTTCTCTCCCTTTCCTTAGCCCTGGGTTTTCTAGGTGGTCAGTCTTTCAAACAAATGACTGGTCTTTGTCCCAACCCATTTCTCCTAAGCTACCTCAATCCATCTGTGCACTGGTGTCTACAGAAATGCACCAGGGGAATCAGGTTAATTTGTCAGAGTGTAATTCAGAGTTTAGGAACAGGAGGAAAAGAGGTTCCCAAACATGATGGCCAGTTAGCCCTAACTGCCTGGTGGAACTAATTTAGTTTTGCAGCATGAGTGAGCACAGGATGACAAAAATAGCCACTCGGGTTGGGCCTTACACTTTCAACTTCTTGTGGGCATTAAACCCTCCCTACCTTGCCTGCCAGCATCAGGAGGGGGCCTGAAGGCTTGGCCTTTAGTACTTTGTGTCTCTCATGTTTTGTTACCTTCTCAGCTGTGAGTGTGAGTGATGGGTTTCTCTGATGCAGTCACTGCTTATGCCTCCCTGCAAGAACTGCAGACCTGGTATTCAATTTGTCAACCCAGATGGCACAGCCCTTGAACTTGTTTAGAAAACATTTTACAAAAATTAAATTACACTCTTGCCATCTTCTTCCTAGTCTCCAGGAGGGAAAAAAAAACAACCTAGTTTAGCAGTCTTTGTGTGTTCATTTTTGGTTGCAGTGCTAGATGCTGAAATGGGCTCCAGCTGGGAAGCTGCATTCATTCAATGAGAATTTATTGTTTATTTCGTTTTATTTTTTTGTTGCCTCCATTATTGTATGGTAAACATTCTTCTTCCAGCATTGCTCCAAGACTGGAGAATGCATAATTTAAGTTTCAGAGTCACACCTGTTATCTATTAGTTGTTGTCCATTATTTTAATTCTCCGCCGATTGCATGTGTTCTGAAAATGTAAGTAAATCAGTGTCTTCATTCAAAAATGAGACCCTGAGTAGCATTTCACAAGCAAAATTTGTATTATCCACATCGAATGTAATGAAGACTTCCAATGAATAACTCTTGATTATCAGGTGCACATATCCTAGGAATCCAAGAAGTGGAATAATTAGGAGCAACATGAAGGTTTCCAAACCACAGATTTCACAGAGCAACCACGCTAAGCAATTGGGTAAAAGAATGAGGATGCTTCAGAAGTGCTCTCTGGAGAGTGAATGTGAATGATGCGTTTAATGGAAAATAATCAGAAAACATGCTTTTGGCAGAAAAAGAGCAGAGGAAAGGGAGAGTGAGCCCCTTTAGGGTCAAGAAATCCTGGCTCAGGTTTTCTCTCTGCCAGTAACCAGCAGGACAGGGTGAGCCGCTGCCCCTTCTGGAAGCCCCCTTCCCATTTACTTTTCTATAAAAAACGAAAGGATCTCATTTGCCCATTTCAGATAAAACATCTGCAAAAATGTCACAACATGCAAGAAAGTGATTGCATTCATGCATCCTCACATATGTCTATATTGGCGTGATCTTTATTTTGTTAAATTAGGTATTTGAACTAAGCTATGTCTACTTGGCAAATAACTAGGTTTTTTTTTTTATTTTTAAATTTTGGGGGCTTTGTTTTCTTTTTAGATTTATTTATTTATCCCACCCTCCCCACCCCCCTCCATTTTGTGCTCGCTGTCTGCTCTCTGTGTGTTTCTCTGTGTCTGCTTGTCTTCTCTTTAGGCAGCACTGGGAACTGATCCTGGGACCTTCTGGAGTGGGAGAGAGGTGCTCAATCTCTTGCGCCAGTCAGCTCCCTGGTCTGCTGAGGCTCTTATTACCTCTCCTCGGTGTCTCTTTTTTTGTTGTTGTTGTGTCATCTTGCTGCGCCAGCACTCCTGCATGGGCCAGCTCTCTGCGTGGGCCAGTTTGCCACGTGGGCCAGCTTGTCTTTCACCAGGAGGCCCTGGGAATTGAACCCTGGACCTCCTATATGGTAGACGGGAGCCCAATTGCTTGAGCCACATCTGTTTCCCTATTTTTTCTAAAAAAAAAATTAAAAACAATCTCCAGTGGAGAAAATAGTAAGCAGTCATTCTCAATCCTGTTCCTCATATGAACCAAAAACATGGATACTGATTCGATTATTTTCTCAATTCTTCCAAGGATGGAGTATTGTTCTAGAAGCCCAGGAGAGAAGTTAATTTGTTACATACAGTGGATGCCTTAGGGCATTAGGGATTCATTCTGTCTGTGAAACCCAGGTTGAGAATTCTATTGGTTTTAGAGCCAATGTTAGAATACATATTTAAAGTTTTCAAGGTTTTTTGAGTGTCCAGACCAGTGCTTCCCAAGTCTGTTCATGTCAGGGCACACATGGAAAACTCTGGTAAACAGAGCACACTGCATGCAGACAGAGCCATGGCCCTGGGGGGCTCCAGTGACCCCAGGTCATCTGGCCGCCCAGAGGACTGAAGGATCAATACCCTTAGCAGGATGCCAAGGTGTCAGACATACAGGCTGGGAAGCCCATCCTAGACTGAAAGTGGGATCAGCCCACTCCAAGAGAGAAAGTCTAGATTTCCCTTGGAAAACATGGATAAAATGCCCAGGAAGGTTACAGTTGAACCTTCTGATATGCTGTGATCTCTTTACCTGGTTCTGTTTGGGTCACTGTGGTGTGTTCTGTTTGTAAACAGAATCCCAGCAAAGACTCAGGCACGCGTTGACGACTTGGGCCTGTTTCTGCTCTACCCAAGAGAAGTGGCTGTTGATGTGTGTTCTTGGGCTTCTTGGGATTAGTGTTGCTTTCCCCAGAAGCTGTGATCCTGGGAGCTAAACCTACTGTCAATATTTTCTCCATATAAACATGAACACATTAAGTGTGTGTGAATGGGTAGTCATAGTGTGGGAAGGCTGGTCCATGGTGGATGCCATTGTGTGGTGGAGTTTGAAAAAGGGCGAAGGTAGCATCTGACATGCATGAAAATCCTGACTACGCTTTTCTCCCAAATCCTGGTTTACACTGGGGTTGACTGGGTCATTGTTCATAATTGTTCACCTCTTCCCTCCTTGTATTAGAATGATGCACCCATGATTTGCCCTGTGACTTTGCAGCAGTTCCCACTGGAGAGAGGTGGAGTATATTTCCCTGAACTATTAATGTTGGGTGTGGTCATGTGACTTGTTTTGGCTAATGGAATGTGGGCAGAAGTTACAATGTACATTTGTTTTAATTCCTTAGAGGGCCACTCCCCATCACTTTGATGTCTCTCCTTCCCATAGGAAAGGCCTTCTGCTATCTGGGGCTAACTCCTTAGAAAATTAGGTAGAGACCAGAGGGTCTCTTTCCTTCTCCTTTCTGGATTGTACTCTATCAGCACTGAATAGTCAGCAATTCCTTATCATGCTACACAAATATCATTTCCCTGTCCTTGAGCTTACTGGTTCCTCTTTCCTTTCCTTCCAGACTAATTTTAATTGGTTCCTTAAGGATCAACTCAGACAATACCTACTGATTCCTCTGAGGAGGACACCGAGTGCTATTCCCAGGCTGGAGAAGTACTCCTCTCTCCGCTCTGAAGTATTCTGTGCCTATCTCTCATTATGCACTCAGAGTAGGCTGAGGGGTGAATAGGTTGTGAGCAAGTGGATTCACCATGCACAGACTGCTCTCTCTAGAAGATGGCTATAATCTGAGCTCCTTGAGGATGGTAATCTATGCACTATTCACCTTTGTAACCTCGGTTGAAAAACAAGTGAAATTGAATCACAAATATACCATTTTTTTCCTGTCAGAGCAAGTCTCACCTGATGTCAACACTACCCCTGCACTTTTCAGTCACACAAGCTGATGTTCAGTACCTTTATTATTTGAATGGTGTTTTGTGTTAATTACACCGAGAGTTCATCCTAGCTGATATGGTATTTTTAGCATCATTCTCTTGCCACCTGATCCCGTCTTCCCACCCAGGTCTTGACTTGGTCTCACTTCTCTTAACAATGATAGCCTATTGTGGTTTGCTAGGCTTATAGCTAGGAAGGTCACATTCCATGCCTGAAAGTAGATGTTCTGTAGACATGGCTTTTATTTTCTGGCTGATGCTACAAATTATCTTTCTAAAATTTTTGCACAAATTAAAATAATACATTTAAGCAGACCGTCCTTTAAAGAGAAGTATTTTACCCGTTAACTAAGGCATAAGTGAAAATTCTAAATAGGTATAAAAAGCAATAAAAGAAACTTGGACATTTATCTAAAATTTATTTGGGAAGAAAAGGCATAAGATAGCCAGGCAGCCAAGATGATGAAAACTGCATTCAGGCAAGCAGTGGGCAAGTCTGTGGAAGACATTCCAGTGTGGCTCTCATCCTAATGTTATGCTAATCTCAATGACTTTGGGGAAGCTACATCTTCTGCTAGGCTTCATTTTCTGCTTCTGTAAAATGAAGGAAGAGAAGCAGATGCTCTCCCAGGTCCTTTCTGGCTTTAAACTTCCATGATGTATGGTGGTTTGAATTCAATTGATTATTTTCCAGACTCTTTCGTGTATGTGGCTCAGCCCCAGCTCTCTCTGCTCAGCCTTTCTGACAGTGATAAGTTGCAAAGTCATATAGAAGGTAGTTTTCTGTCTTCAATTCAGGAGACAGATCTAGCTCTATTACTTGGGGTAACTCAATTCAATTCACATTTGATTCAATGTTGACTGAATAGTTACTTCAGCCAAATTACAAAGGAGGCTCCTGGTTTCCCTTGTGGACCTTGGAAACCTGATGATTTTCTACCCTTGCTTCTTCAATCAACAAAAATTTATTGATTGTCTACTGTAGTCTGGATATTGAGCATACAGAGATAAATCAAATGGGGCCTCCATCTTTTGAGGGATTACCAAATAGTGCTCTAAATAAAAACAGGTTCTGGAGTCACACTCACTTGGGTTAGATTCCTAGCTCTCCAATTTACTAGCTGGGTAAAGTAAATGCCGTTTTTTAAAGGTTGGTTTCTTACTCTGCAAAATTAGGGATAATAGTAGTATCTATTTTATAGGGTTTGTGTTAAGACCTAATGTATAAAGGCTAGCAAAGTAAGTGCCCAGTGTAGAGACAGTTTGGTAGCTTATGTGTAATAAAAATATAAGATCAGTAATAGATTTCAGGATTTATGTAACAATGCTTAAATTTCACTGAGTTTATGGAAAGATGGCATTTACACTGGGCTTTGGAAGTGTTTTGGGGTCTTACAGATAGGGAATGGGTTGAAGGGGAATCTAGAGTGAAGGAATGGTGAGACACAGGTTGCAGTGTACTTGAGACAGGGATGATAAGGTGCCTGGGGGGATGGGAAGTGAGACAATAGCTATCATATCCTGGATATAACACACGAAATGTAGGATTTAGCCAGAATCTGAAGAGCTCTGAATGTCATGGTAAATAATTCTCAGGCAATAGGGAGCCAGTGAAGGTTTTGTTTTGTTTTGTTTTGTTTTTAAAGAGAAATGACATCACACCTCTATTTCAGAATTTGAATTCTGGCAAGACAGCAGGTCTGAAGCAGGAGACCAGGCAGGAAGCCAGTGCAGTGTCCCAGGTGAGACATCAAGAGAGTGATAACCAGGGTAGGAGCAGAGGGAACGGAGGAGGAGGGGGAATTTGAGATAAGTTTTAGAGGTAGAGATAGCAAGATTTGGTAACCTATTAGATGAAAGAGATGAAGGAAGAAGGGCAACAGGGTGAATGTTGATTCAGGGAATTCAAGATGCCTGTTGGGTTGGATGATGATGAGGAAGGTAAATTTTTTGTTTAGTCTAAAAGTACCTGTGAAACTCCCTCCCTCCCTCCCTCCCTCCCTCCCTCTTCCTCCCTTAACACATCCTATAAGTTATGCTAGGAGTTGGGTATACATTGTAGAATAAAACAAATTTGGAGGCTGTGTTTGTGGAGCTTATCATTTAGTGGAGCAGAGAACCATCCAATACCATGAGGAAACAAACAGGGAACAGGAAAAAAGACTAATGATGGTGGGGAGCCCTAAGAAGGTGTAAGCCAGACCCTGAAGGACAGAGAGGAGGGAGCAGAGTCTTCCAAGCAGAGGGAGTGGCCTAGGCACAGGCCCAGAGTGCTCCAGAAGTGGAAGGAGGCCAGTGCGGCTGGTGGGTAATTAGTAAAGAGCATGGAATAAGAGGAAAGAAGGCTAGGGATATAACAATCTGGGGCCTGTAGGACGTCATGAGTGGGATGCAAATAAAGGTATTTAAGCATGAATTGACATGACCAGATTTAAATTCTAAAAGAAAATTCTGGGTGCTGAATGGAGGGACATTGGTTAGAAGACTATTCCTTTCTAGAAATAACAGTGGCTGAAATCAGGGTGACAGCACAGGGTGGAGCTTGAGAAAAGATTTCTCTTGGAAGGGGATATGGGTGGGAATGAAGAAGAGGGAGGAATCAAGGACGACTCCCGGATTTTTGCTTGACCAACTAGTAACTGGCACTGCCCATTTACTGTGATGAGGAAGGCAGGAAATGAACAAGAGAGAATCAAGAAAATGGGTTTAAATGTCATATGTTTGAGTTATCTGTGAGACATCAAGAGAACTATCAAGTAGGCCATTGGGTACACCAATTTGGAGCTTAAAGAAGAGGTCAGTGGGAAGCGGATGTGGCTCAAGTGATTGGGCATCCATCTACCATATGGAAGGACCCCGGTTCAATCCCCGGGACCTCTTGGTAAAGTAAAAAAAGATGAGCAGGCGAGCTAGGCCTGCTGAGCCATGCAGCAAGATGATGACACAGCAAAAGAGAGACGCAGGGGAAAGCCAAGGCAAGACGCGCTGGAGACCAGGAACTGAGGTGGCGCAAGTGACGGGGTGCCTCTCTCCTGCATCGGAGTTCCCTAGGATCGAATCCCGGTGAATCCTGGAGGAGAAAAATGAGAAGAGAAGGCAAGAAACAGACACAGGAGATCACCCAGCAAATGGACACAGACAGCAAACAGGGGCAGGGGGCAACTCATAGAACTGTACACCAAAAGGAAAAAATAAAATCAGTTAAATAAAATAGAAAAAAAATAAGAGGTCAGTGCTGAAGACAAAATTTTGGGAGTCATAAGCCATCATTCATGTAGCAATATTTGTTGAGCACTTACTGTTCCCTAATAGATGCTGGGAATAAATCAGTATATAAGACCAACAAACTCCTGCCTTCATGCAGTTTATATTCTAGCAATGTAGAGAGACAATAAACAAGTAAATAAAAAAAATAATTACTGAACGTGATGAAAGATAAGATAGAGTAAGCATGGGAGGCCATGTAGATGCTTTGAGCAGGGAAGGCCAGATGAGGTGATATTTGAGGACAAGATGTGAAGATTTGGGGGAGGAATATTTTAGGAGGGGGGAATGCAAGGTTGAAACACTGGGAGCTGTGAAACGGCCTGGCCTGATCAAAGAAGTCCACTGCTGTTGGATCAGGAGAGCTGAAAGAGAGTAAACAGCCCCAGGTGAACATTGGAGGCCTCCAGTACTTCCAACTTCCTCTCAGTTGGAAGAGAGAAACCACCTATGTGATGCCTACCAGGCAGCTCCAAGCCTGGAAAGTAGGAATCAGGTTTGTGTTAGAGGCCCGGATTTGGGCATCATAAATGCAAATGTGGTAACTGAAGTCAAGGAGGAGGCATGCTTACTCTTGTAGAGTACATGGAATGAGAAGAGAAGAAGAGAACCAGGCACAAAAGTTTAGGAGAGAATGAACAAGGCCTGATGAGGACTGAGAACAAGCAGCCGAGAGGTGGGAAGGAATCAGAAAGCCTGGCTGTGGGGAGAGACTGCGTGAAGAAGGACCTGCTAGTTCGTGGTGTGAGGAGCAGCTCAGGGGTGAGGTAGCAGGGGAGAGAGAAGACCGAGCAGTTGGAAAGGCCCTGGAATGATGGCAAGGGAAGTTGGAGTGCAGTGGGCTGGCAAGAGCACAGGGGGTGAGAAATTGGACTCAGCAAGTGGGATCTGTTGTTTCCAAATTTTTGTGCAGTGAATGAAAGAGAAGATGGATTGGGTTATAGTTGGAGAAAAGAGGAAGGATTGTGGGGAGTTTCTTTGTTTTTCAGAATTTGCTCCTTTCCTGAGAATAGACTCTGTGCCAAATCTGGGCCTCTGTGCGGAGGCAGCAGATTAGCTTTCTCTTTAGAGTCTTAGGCTGCTGAGGCCAAGACTACTCAGTTACT